>SKCR01010327.1:0-22597 GCA_019454045.1 Zanthoxylum bungeanum | reverse complement strand
CATTCATTGAGGACGAATATTTGTCTAGCTATCAAGATTATCTCGCGAGAGACAATACAATATGTTGGAATGGAACATCAGTGGTTTTACCGGGTATGGAATTCTAGGGGCGAGGCCCATATTAGTAGCAGTTTGGGGATGCGTCCCCGGGCCGAGGCCCATTTTTTCACCGGTATTGGGATGCGTCCCAGGGTCGAGGCCCCGGTTATCGGTTGCAGTTATCGGGATGTGTCCCAGGGTCGTGGACCCACTAGATCATATTTTGGGGATGCGTCACCGAGCCGAGGCCCATTTTGTCAGCGGTATTGGGATGCGTCCCAGGGTCGAGGCCCCCATTTTCGGTTGCAGTTATGGGATGCGTCCCAGGGTCGTGGACCCACTGCATCAGTTTGGGGATGCGTCCCCGGACCGAGACCCATTTTGTCAGCGGTATTGGGATGCGTCCCAGGGTCGAGGCCCCCGTTGTCGGTTGCAGTCATCGAGATGCGTCCCAGGGTCGTGGACCTACTGCATCAGTTTGGGGATGCGTCCCCGGGCCGAGGCCTATTTGGTCAACGATATTGGGATGCGTCCCAGGGTCGAGGCCCCCGTTGTCGGTTGTAGTTATTGGGATGCATCCCAGGGTCGTGGACCCACTGTATCAAGTTTGGGGATGTGTCCCCGGGACGAGGCCCAGTTTGTCAGCGGTATTGGGATGCATCCCAGGGTCGAGGCCCCCGTTGTCGGTTGCAGTTATTGGGATGCGTCCCAGGATCGAGGTCCACTGCATCATCAGCTCAGCGGAGCAGCAGGCGAGTCGGGTGGCAGATGGTGAGCCAGGTAAGTAAAAATGCATTGCATAACTTTGATAGGATTGTTCAAAGTCACACACTGCACAAGTCCCATCAAAGTGGGGGCGACTGTAGACATTGCATTTTTGCATGTGAAACCCGATGATGAGTCTCAGTTGGAGGCACTACTTTTTTAATCGAGGAAGTTGCGGGAAACGATCGTCGGAAGGGAATCAGCATTTTGTTAGTTTTATTCGCTGGATTAGCTTCGGGTTCGCTTGTTGGACCTCCGTGTTAAAACACATGTCACAAATTAAAAATAATTAAAACATTTAAAACACATGTCACAAATTTTAATTAAAACCAATTGAAATTAAATTAAGTTAAAACGAAACCAATGAATTAAATTAAAATTGAAAATTTAATAACTAATTTAAAATTAAACCAAAATTAAATAATTCATTTCCAAATTAAAATACATCAAAACACCTAGCCAAGCCCGCCCACCTAACCAAGGCCCACACGCCCATAGCCCCATAATAACACACCCAAATTAAATAATTATTAATTAAATTAAAACATTAACTAAATAAAGTATTAATTAAATTAATTAAATAAATAAAATATTTACCAAACATAAAATAAGTATATGCCTAATATAAACTAATCAAATATAATCATTCCTAACTAAATAATATATTTACCAATCTAAAATATTTGACTTCCTAATCAACACCAATCTAATCTTGTAACTTCATAATTTAAAATATTTTGTCCCCCCTCAATCTTGTGTATACCATTCTTGAAAAGCCTAAATTAGAAACCAAGATCACTTCCATGTGAGACAATGACAAACCCTAGCCATCTTCTATATAAACATGCACTAACTTAGCCACCCCTCTCTCCACTCTCTCTAGTCCACGCCCATACACACACAAGAACTCCTCTCATTCACTTTTTTTTACACAAAGAGAAGCCTTAGAACTCACGCCAATCACAAGAAAAAGAAGCAAAATATTTCTCTTATTCTCCTTCACTCTTAGCCGAAAATTACAGCCCCTCTAAGCCCCTCAATTGCCGAAATTTAGCCATAAAAAACAGCCCAAATTCACCTTAAAACAGCAGTAAAACATGTCCCAAACAGCAGCCATTTGCCGAGTTTCAGCCTTTCCAACAGCCCCTAAAATACCCTAAACCAGTGAGTAAAATACTGCACATCCAACCCTTAAAAATCACAAACAAACCTGCACAAACTGACCCCCTAAAACACGCACAAACAGCCCCTAGAACCGAAAAACAAGACCTGAAATAGTGAGCAGAAGACGCATCCGAAATAGCAGTAAAATGAAGCCTAGACAGCGAGAAAAACAGTGGAACGACGAGTTAAGACGCTAAGCTAGTGAACCGGAAGAGTAAGAAGCTTTTACCCCTTCCGATCTCCGTGAAACGCAGGTCCGAAGACGACTTAAAAGGTTAGACTTGAGGGTATTTTCCACATTCGTTTTCTGTTTTACCTTTATTATTCATTAAGTATTATTTGCATGATTGATATGTTGAATTGCATGTTGTGGCCCTTAAGTAGATAAATATGCATGGATCATGAGATATTGTATGTTGTGGCTTTGGAATAAAATGAGAGATGTGTCAACTCTCGCGGTATATCGGATGGAAGCCAGGACATAAATTTCATAGCCTATTCCGAATGGACGGTAGTATGATCTGTACTCGGGGATACAACTCCACGTACCGCTTGAGTAAAACAGCACCCTCTTTTGTTTTAGGTTGCTTTGGTTTATTTATTTTTTGTCATTTGAATTCTGCATGTTACTTGTTTATGTATGATGCAATCGAGCGTATGGGCTTAGTAAGTGCGATGAAAGGTCCCCTAATTGGAGGGGTTAAAATCCTTTACCACGATGCTTTGCCGCACCGATTGATGTGTGTTCGGTTGAATAAAAGATATGTTCAATCGGGCACACTAAGTTTAATATTATTGTCTTTACGTCTTTGTGTGCATGATGCAATCGAGTGCATGGGCTTAGTAAGTGTGATGAAAGGTCCTCTAATTGGAGGGGTTAAAATCTTTTACCACGATGCTTCGCCGCACCGATTGATGTGTGTTTGGTTGAATGCAAGATGTGTTCAATCGGGCATACTAAGTTTGATATAGTTATCTTTGTCTTTGTACATATTGTAATGAAAGGCGCATGAGCCTATTGTGTTGGATTAAAAGGTTCTCCATTTGGGGGAAGAAAAGCCTAAAAGGCTACCTTTACCACTATATTCGCCGTGTCTTTCATCTATCTGATTACATCGTCTATTCCTGTCTTGGCTCGACCTATTGTCATTGGTGTACCCATAGCCACCTGCCCCTCACAAGCCATGCACGTAAACTACACAAAGCAACCCTTAACTGCCAACAGCCTATAACCCTCACTCAAACGCACCCTTTACACACCTTTCAACAGCCCTTATTTGACGCCAAATGCACACAACCAGCACTGCGCATTCAATCAGACGCATGATCCCTTCCAGTGAACCAAAAACCTGGAAATTATGCCAAAAATACACCCCTGAAACTGACCAAATAACCGTAAAAAAACAGCCCAGAATGCAACCAGTAAGAAGACAAAACCCATCGAACAAAATAAATGAGCCATGCATGAACACGTCCCTTCACCCTCGCCTAATCTCCACTCACAAACACGTTACTGTCCCACATCGCCCTTGAGCTTGCCTATTCATGCTAATCAACAAGCACGTCACAAATCCCTTCCATTAGCCACAGCCGCACGTCCTCACTGCTTGAATCTTAACAGCGCACGTTGCACCCACAAACACTCCTCATGTCATAAAGCCATCTTGCACTTACGCACCCACTCACAACTCTCACATAAAGCCAACTATACCATTCATGCATATATTATGAAATCCCATATAGTCATTCTTATATTTGTACGCATCATTATGAAAAGCATGTTTATTCCATTGGTTGCATCATTTACCTTAGTGTTGGTTTGACGTATTACAATTCATATACCGATGTCATGATGACATTTGAGTATGCTTTCTTGTGGTATATCGGATGGAAACCCAGACATAAATTCTGTAACCGATTCCGAATGGACGGTAGTGCGGTCTGTACTTGGGATACAATTCCACGTACCACTTGGAAAAGTGCTCACATGTGTGCTTGTATGGTTAGTATGTGTGCTTGTGTTTTCGTGAACATAATATGCCAATGAAGTTGTATGTTCGTTGCTACTTTGATGTACTTTCAAGCATGCAATCGTAGATGTGAAATACATGTAAATTTAGATGCAAGTTTTATTTTATACATGTGAATTTAGAAGCATGATACTCTAGGAAATAAGTGTTACTTAAGCTTGATTAAATTATTACATAAATCCTTTCATTACAAGTGACATAAGTAAGGGACCATTCCGAACCCAACGGTTTGAGGTCTTCCCTTGCGAGGGGTGAGTGCGGCCTTAAATCTCATTTTCCCGGTTCACACCGGGTGGCGACTCCATTACTCTCTGGTTTAGTCCCCCGTGGCTACTCCGTACTCCCAACCAGGCGCGAGCCCGGGACAACATGCGTCGTCCAGTTTCTGTGTTCCTTAGATAGCTTCAAAATTAATAACTCAAGAAAAATAAGTCCCCGGCAACGGCGCCAAAAACCCGAGCGGCGTAAAAACACACGTATAACGCAAGCGCACGTATCGTTCAAGTAGTATAAACATATCGATCCCACGAGGACTTAATTCCTCTTGTTGTTATTAATTATTGATACTATTTATTTACAGGTATCTAATTATAGGGAGAAGAGAATTGATTGCTTTTGGTTGGTTGAATATGGATTTGCTAATTAAAATAAAAACAGAGTCAAAAGAAAATACTAAGAAAAATAAAAGAAAAGTCTCAAAGATCTAGGGTCGTGATTCCACACAATATTGTTCTAAAGATGAATTGATTATCTTACATATGTGTAATAAATCAGTTTGCTAACCTGGAACACGAAATTATGCAAAAGCCTATGTCGATGGTCAGACGCAAATACCCAGTATAACCCAATTGAACCATATGTCTATGTCAACCAAATTACTTGGATTCATTAAGATCAAGTTTCAATTGTGGCTAACCCCGCCCGACAGGTATATGTCTATCCTGTAAGGAAATCTATTAAAGGGTTATCTATCCTCAAGGAAGATCGTGGGCTATTGAATATAAGACTGAAACCTAAAATCCCTATTGTTGGGGTTGGTGCTCAGAGCGCCAATCCGAGCCGTATTTATGTCTGATTCATGAATACGAACATCCCCTTATTCCATAATATTACTTATTTATGGTTGCACCTCTTGTTCTTATATACATATTCGATCTGATTACGATTAGATTGAAACTAAATATGGTTTAGTGATATGTATATATTAGACAAAGGCCCGATAATATATAATGCAATACACAGTTACAAAGTTAGTTTGTAATTGACATTGGGAAGTGTCACTGCTATATGTATATTATCAAACAAAGTTCCTGGTCAAGATTTGCTAACACGGGTCGGTTAGTCAAATCCGTTGAGACCAGTACATGTCGTATATCGAGACTTGGTCCGATGGTTTGTCCCAATGAACCATGAGTCTAGGGAGACTCGTATAGACGTGTAGGTGTTTATAGTGGATAAACACTGAACGGCTCACCGAAGATTCTTAATGGATGGTACGCCAACGTCAATAAGAATCTTCTCGGGTTGAGTAGCATAGTGGTCCTTCGACTTGAGACACCACTGTGGATGTATGAGACATCCTCCACACTTAGATGGCAGTCACGTCACCGATCTATTTAGATCAGACCTCCGCCTGTTCGTTGGGTGTGGATCGATCCTCAGGATATCCTGTGTGTGTCAAGATAGGATCCGTCAGTTCTGTGTACAGAGCATAGGTAGTCCATATATTATTAGCAGTCTGTTAAATCTGTGGCCACAGTATACATCGGAAGTAAGTTCCGAGTGTTATTTAGAGATTGCTAATAGATACGTCGACGAGATAATACCTATAGAGATTTGACGTTTACATCTATATCTCTGGGATTATCTGGATACCTGTGACGGAGGGATTATACGTATGCAATGACCTCGACCTGTATGATTCAGCTAGTTTATCCGTGATCGTCATAATCTACGGGTGGATAGATTATGGACACGAAATTGGATTTCGTGACGGATATACCTGAATCTAGAGAGTCTCAATAATGAAACATACTCGTAGAGCACTAGAGCAACATTTATGAATAATGATGATTATTTATAAATCGTTTAAACGTTAAACGAAAAATACATGCGAACGGGCCGAACCGTCATTTCCTAATTAATGTGTATTTGTATTTAATATATGATATTATTAAATACACATTAATAAATAGTCAAATAAAGGTATTTGACATATATCATCAATATATGTATTTGAGATATTTAAAGTAAATATAATACATATATTTGATATATTTGTATTTAATTAATTATTTAATTATTTAATTGTTAAATGATTAATATAATTAAAATATAATATATCACCAAATGATAAAGTTAGGAAATGATTATAAATGTAAATGTTTGACTTTACATTAAAGGAAAAGGTTGTCAAATTGATTTTGACTTCTTAAGATATTTGTTCAAAATTGTTTGAAAAATTAAAATATCTTTCTCCTTTATTTTTAATTAAATTTCGGCCATGACTTTGAAAATATATAAGAGATATATTTTCTTAGTTGCAATTGTTGACTTAGTATAAATATCAATAAAGTGTTTTTTAGATATTTATATATAAAGTTGAACAAATTCAAATGAAATGAAATTGAAAATAATTTGGTAAATACTTATGGTAAATTTCGGCCAAGGGTTATTTTGCCACAAGTATATATTGTTTTCATTTCATCTTCATTTAACTAACCTAATACATTTCAAAGAAAACTCCATTAATGGAAGCAAAGGAAGCTTGTGAGAAAGAAAGAAGAAATCAAAGAAAGCTTGGATTTTAGTGAGTTTTTCCAACTTGCTATTAGAAAGGAAAATGTTCCTTAAGATCTAGGCTTTAACATATGATGTTCTTAGGTTATTTCTTTCTTTATTCCTTGTGTTTTTGTTGATGGAAGTTTTGATGGAAGTGTTGAGCATGTATGATGAAGGAAAGTTGTGACTATTGTAGTTATAAGCTTTCTTTTAAGGTTTTGGAAACCATGTTGCTAATCTAGAGTTGTTGACCCACTCTTAGATGACCTAGATTTGATCTTGAGTTGTTTCATTGTGTTGAGACTTTGATTGGATGGAAGAAAGATGATTAAAGTGTTGTATTTAACCAATTTGGTCTAATTTGAAGAAATTGAAAAATTAGGGTTCATGACCAATTCCAAATTTGGGGGTTTTCATATATGTTGTGTATTTGGATGTGTATATGATGCATATAAAGTTTCATGTTCATTGGATTACATCTTGATGTGTTTTGATGCATGAAATGACAAAGTGCACAAAATGGCACATTGATGGTGCATTCGGCCAAAGGAGTCAAAAATGGGATTTTGTGTTGCCTTGGTGTTTTGATGTTTTGAACATGCTAAGTTCATCTTAGAAATGATTTAGAATCATTCAAAATTGATTAGATCAATTTCGGACTAAAATGGACAAAATACCAATGTAAGGGCATTTCGGTAAATTCACTTGAATATGATTCATTTGAATTTTATTTCATAATTTGATTATTGGATAATTAAATAAATATGTTTATTTAATTAATCCGAGAAAAAGTTTTGAAATCAGAAGATACGATCTTCCGCCGCTTCCGCTGCGTTACCGGATTTAGCCCCTAAAAACCCCTACACCTATGTCTAGTTCATTTTAAGTTTACTACTTCAATCTTATTGGTGATCAAACAACAAGAAGCATTAAGCTTAAGACTCAATAAACAAACTAAAGAATTACACATAAAAAGAAAATCAATTATTAAGTGTGGATATTGTGTTTCATCACTTCCCTAGAATAAAAATAAAATACTGGGGTTGGGGATTCACCTTTACTATTCATAATTTAGAAATCTCTCTTACTATAATACATAATTTATCTGTGATATTACCGACCAGCAATATAGGTGGTATCCTCATTTTAATTAAGTTCGACCAGCCATAAAGACAGTAGTATTATTTGTCCATAAACCAGCCATATAGGCGGTAATTATCTATCACCTAAAGACCAGCCATATAGACGATGTTACTTTATGTCAAATAAATAAAACCAGCCATTAAGGCAGTAATCTTTTTAGTTTGAATGATAATTTCCATATTATAATTACAGGAGATTAATCTAAATTAAAATAATAAAAGCTTCACCCTTCCCCCAGCGGAAATCTAACTACTAAACATAAAAGAAAAGAGAAGAAGAAGAAGAACTACTACTATTACTGAAAATAAAAATGCATAAATTAAATTACTAAAAATAAACACACAAGATGCAATCCTTAAATTCCTTACAAAAACCTAAGGAAGAATGAGAATTACAAATAAAATGGCTTGGTATTTATAGGAAAATCTAAAGGCTTCCACCAATTTCTCCACGAATTGCTCCACGAATTGCTCCACCAAACACTCCACCAAACATGCCACAAGACACTGCATAAAATACTCCACCAAACATGGCACAAAACACTCCACTAAATATGCTCGCATGTTTGGTGGAAGTTTGAAAAATTTTTATATTTTTGATAATGACTTTAGTAATTAAACATAACATAAATTTCGGAATTTTCATTAATTTCGGTCATGAAATATTCGAAATTAGAAATTATTTTATTCTTCAAAGTTGTAGATCTTTGAGTCTTCTTTAATCTTTGACTTGAATTAGCTCAATTGGATATCGGATGAAAAAGTTATGGCCAAAATACGAAACTTGCGCAAAATTGGAATTTAGGACTGCACTTCGTGACACGTCCAGTAAATTTACATTTTTTACTTTTTTTTCCTCCGAATTTCATCGTTTTAGCCCTGAGTTGATTCCATTAAGTCCTAATATTATTTTTATCTGCAAAATAAACAAAAACACGTCAAAACATTCATAAAACTCGAGAAACTATACAAAATATTAGGTTAAATGAGTGGAAAATAGTGATATAAATACCACTCATCAAAATACATAATACATCACAATATGCTTCACTAATGATATTAAATCACTAATGGAAAAACATAACTTATTAGAGAATATCAAACTTATGCAGCAAGCTTGGATGAAATATATAATCTTATTCTCTTTGTTGAAAATATAAAGAACTTCTAAAGTTTCTCTCACAAATATTTAGGTTAACATCTTACATAATCAAAAGTACTCAAGCTTGTCTTTTATAATCAAACTTTTAATTTTTAATTAAAAAAATTAAACAACTTTTAGGTAGGCTTAATCCAATTTATTTAAATATGTATATTAGGTGTAAACTAATAAACTTTGTCTAACAACTCGATTAATCTAATTAAATTAAGTTAAATACACCTATTATTACATATTTCGTAATTACCAAAATTTCCTCCAATTGTAGAGATATTTATGAAATTACAACAATGCCTTTTGTGATTATAAATTTGGATTAATCTAATTAATCCCAATTGGTCTAGTAAATAATTAATGTTATCCAATATTACTTAATTATTTTGATTGATAATTATAATATCAAATATTATTTATTATCAAATAAGATTGGATACTTAAGTGCTAAACGAGTATACTTCATATTGTGAGACTCTAAGTTCAGACACATTTGTCATATGAACCTAGTTCATATGTACACAATTCGGCCACCTCCGAAATTGTGAAGAACACAAACGACATTTCTGAACTATACAAGTTGAGGTCATCACATATGTTTAACAATCATTCCATATGTTTAACAATCATTCCATCGTAGGATTACGAGTTGTGCTTAGGGAACATAGATTATACCGTCAAGTTTTCAAGGCACACATATCGTATTATCGACATATCCACGATTCCTTACAATTAATCATAACACTATTTCTGATGTACATATGATCATCCCTAGGTTATCGGCTTTGGCCAAAGTCTTAAGAATCATGACCCATAAACATGGATACTTAAACCCCTTATGATACACATATAAGCCGACATATCTTATCTTGATACATATTGATTAATGAGAATATAGGTCCACACCCAACGAACATCTAGCGGTCAGACCAAGCAAGGCCTTTGACAAACATGACATCAAGTGTGGAGGATAACACATAAAATCAATGATATCTTATAGTTAAAAGATCACATATATTACTCGACTCGAGGATATTCCTATTGACGGTGGTATGTACTTCCAACTATTAAGAATCATTTGTGAGTCATTTAGTATTCGCTCCAACAAATATCCACATATCTATATGAGCCTCCCTTGCTCATGGTCTATTGGATTAGACCATTGGAACTTCAATTCTAATATACGACAAGTGCTAGTCTTCTAGGTTATAGGAATCCGACCATATTCCAAAATCAACGACTAGAAATATATATACTTTAAGAATAATTAATAATAATAATAATAATAATAATAATACTATCCCAATGACTGAATACACCCAGTGTCCAGTATTACTACGTGACTATTCTAAGATCAGTATCATTCTCAACACACACACACACACATACACACATATATATATATATATATATATATATATATATAATATATATATATATATTAAACTAATATACACTAAAAGATAATGACATAATAATAATAACCATTAACAAACTGAAATGAAAATATGATTATTTTATTAATAAATAATAAAATATAATGTACAATATATTATTCGGATTGGCTCTCAAAACACCAACTCCAACACATTTACTTTGCATTTTGTGTGTTATCATGAGTCTATGAACATTTTGATGCACTTTAGGTATGTTTTGTAGGTCTAAATCATATTATGACTAAAGCAGACTTAACGAGCGATGAATTGGAAAATTCAAAGCAAAATCAAGCTATATTCCAGAGTTCAACATGGGCGTCGCAACACTATGTAGTACAAATTTGAGGCCGAATGTAATTTTTTGTGCGTGTTGCGCATTCGGTTGTTGCGCGTCACAACGCCCGATTGAGAAGATCCAATGTCGTGACACAGATGCGATTCCTGATGCGTGAAGAGCTCATATTTCTTAATAAGAAAAGCTCTATGGGCCTTCTATATAAACATAAGCTCGTCCAAAAATCTAAAAAGAGACTTAAAGCATACTCTTAGAGCCTCAAAGACATAGAAGAACACATAAAGTAAGGCAAGAATTGTCACGACCCCCTCCCTAGAGCGGGTCCAACCCTAGAAAGGGGTCCGTGAACCACTTCAGCTCGAACACCTATATGTCATGCAGCTGAACCAAAAGTTCGCAACGAAAAATAATATTCTATAAAATACAATCCAATAAATCCCAAATAAATATTCACCAAAAGTGTTTGAAAACATGAAAGTTGTCCTAAATATCCTATCTCAAAAAGCCAAAAGAAATATCTGGACCAACCCGACCGATGGCTGTGGCAAACGAGTCAAATCCTGATACTGATACTGCTACAGTTGCACTGGCGAACTACCTGGGATGTTTGGGGAAATGAAGGGTGAGCTTAAAGAGCTCAGTAAGTAAAAACACCCATACTCTCAACATGACCTCACCAACAATATATATATATATATATATATATATATATTATATATATATATATATATATATAATATATATATATATATATACACACACACACATATAATTAATATATGAAAACTATAATTAATAAATAAAAGCTATCTCAAGAAAAACATATTCACAAAAACACATCTCAATCAAACAAGATTCGCTATCCGGATTCGGTATAATAATAGACTGAAATAAGTGGGAGAGTCCATCTCTTACTCCCAAGGTTTCCCACCGTATAATCCCGCATAAATGTGTAAGTGGGTGGTTGAACCACACGCTTGTACTAATCTTGCATAATCTCACATATCCGACCATTATTTACTAAATCCGGTAGCATAACAACAATCTCACACAACATCCAATACAACACATCTCATCGCATTTCATCTATCAACTCATCTAAAAATCACATAATACTCAAATACTTCGATTCATAGTACAAGCATACAATTTATACTCAAAAGTTGTATTCATAATTTTTGTTCTCATGCTATCAATTACTCAGTCAATTTTCTAAATATATATGCATGAATATACTTATACAATAATACATACTCATCTATCAAACATCAACCATCAAACATTTATGTTAAGGGAATCATCGTGCTTTGTACTTATCTTAAACCACATAAAACTCTCTATATCTATATGTCCTCGCTAAAATCTGGAAAAATTATAAAATTACGATCAAATCCCTATATTTTACTAACATTATGATTTTACCCCTAAACTTTTTAAATTTACAATATAACCCCCAATACTCTCCAATATTATCAATTTAGTCCCAAACTTCTCATTTATCACCTATTACTCACTAGAAATCAGAATTCATACATTCAGGTCCCTAAACATGCCAAATTACGAATAAGTCCAAAACTCTTAAAATCTTACAAATACACCCCTTAAACTGTAAAATATAACGTACCGAGCTCAAATGACTTCAAAATTTCAGAATGAGGTGATCAACGGATAGAACACGTCACCAGGATCACAACGACAGTTGTGGTAATGACGGATGCTCGGTGATCACCGACGAACAATCAAACAACATTAACTCTCATTTTTGGCTTGTTTCACGACAACCGAAGGTCTGAATTGGGCAAAAGAGGTGTCTAACCTGCGTATCTCTACGATGGAAAGATTCTAGTTTGGGAGGTGAACTTCATGCACGGCGGCGCTTGGGTGGCATGTGGGAGCACGTGCAGAGGATTCTGGTGATCGAACCAACAGCGTTGGCTTCGTCTCGGTGAGGGGATTCTCCTGGAGTGGTCACTCGTCAGAAAAGGTGGCCAGAAGACGTCGAACGATCCTTTATCTCTCATGCTCAACTTTCTCTCTCTTCTGGTTTATGTTTTCTCTCACTACGATTTGTTTCTCTCTCTTACTCTTCACTGGTTCTAGAAATCAAAGCTTCAATACCCTGATATCAATTTGTTTCACTCACACTAAGCACATAGTAATGAAAAAGAAAACTAGGTTTAGTTTTTTTTTTTTTTATAGAATGGGTGGTTGAGTTTAATTAGGATAGTGGGTATATGGTTACACATTTTTTTAGGGGATAAGAATTCTTATTTATTTGAAATAAAAGATAGAGACATGGTCTCCCAATAATGAAGTCTTCAACCGGTGCTGGAGATTGAAGGTGAAGACTGTAAATGAGAGTTCTTTCTTCCTCTTCTTCTCTAGTTCTAGCTTTGTATCGATGATTTGATCGTGCTTATTGAATACCATGAGTAGCTAAATCATTAATTTAGGGTTGTAATGAATCTTAGTATTTAGTTGACTTGTATCTTTTTATTTTTTTGGGATTATTATTGAATTATTTACCATTCTCCATGTTTGAAGGTATGTTTTATTGTCTAGCCGACAATAGAATAGTCGTGGTAAATTTTTAGGAACTCGACAGAGGAAATTTGGGTTAGCCATGAGAATAATAGTGCATGATCTAATTCTTTGAATAAATTTTCGTATTAGATAGACTATACCTCATATGTAGCCAATATTAGAACGTGATCTTAATGAGTTTTGTTTAAGTTAGTTAACATAGACATATAGTGAATATATATACCTGATCATCGAAAGATACTTGTAGATAGTTTAGCGTTTTAGTTTAATAATCCATAATAACAACCTAATTGAATGAAAAGTGCATGAACCCGTTGTTTACATGTTTAGGTGAAATTACGACCCTAACTTCTTCTAACATATAAGGTTTTCATCAAAAGTTGTTATTTATTTATTTATATTTTATGTATTTAGTTTAACCAAATATATCTCCATCATTTGTTTAGTTTTAACTAAGTAGGTTAGTTTTAGTATTATTAAGAGGAATAATAAGTCCATATGGGTATGATATCCAACTTTTAGTCACTATAGTACTTGAACGATACGTGCGCTTGCGGCGGTAGTAAAATCGTGATCAACGAGATTCCTATGTGGCTCAAAAACCTAACACAACTCGCTGACATACACGTGTGGCAACCTATTAAATGGTGCAATCCCATATTGATTTTAATAGGTTATAACATAAAATTAGGAAAATTAAGAAAAATAATAATGAACACTATAATTAAAATAAAATAAAGTTAAATATTTCACTATGATATTTAATTATCGATTAATCAACGATAATCGATGATCAATCATAAATCACTAATTGAGCTATTTAATCTAATTGATTTTAGATGATTTAAACTGACACCGATATACTGGCGATTTTAACTGATTAATCGACCAATTTCCAACTTAAGATTTCCTAAAAATCGCATGATTTCACCTTTTATTCTATTTTTAAACTTTTCAACATCTCTTTAAAGTTTTAATTGATGATTTTATATGGAAAAAAGAGAATGATTCTATTAAAAATGATTAAAAATGAAAATATGCTTTGATTTAAACTAATTATTACCGGGATAATAAAACTCTTAAATTATTTAGCAAATTTTAATCATTAATGAGTGATTTTGGAGAATTTTAAAAGATAGTTTAAAATTCATTTATGGCAAGTGACCACATCTGGAGCATCCCCTCGAGATGAAACGAATCTATTACCGCCGGACCGCCATCGAGAAGACGCCGGACGCGCCATCACGCGCCGGCGACCTGCTGCCCACACGCTCCACGCGCCGCCGTACATGTACGACACCTCCCGAACCGGATTTTTCCCCTCGTCGAGATACGCGATTTAGACACTTCGTTTGCCCAAATCAGACCTTCGATTGTTGAGAATCGAGCAAAATACGGTTGTTATCGGTGTTTAACCGATCGTCGATAACCGCCGTGTTTCAGCCCCTACCACCACCGTCGTTGTGATCCTTGAGATGTTTGCTGACCAGTGGCTCTTTCGTTGTGAGATTTGAAGGTTGTTGGAGCTCAGTATGTGGTTATTACAATTTTGGGGGTGTAAATGATAGAATTGGAAAGTTTTGGATGTAATGGTAAATTTGCATAGTTAATAGGGTAAAACTGTTAATTCTGGTTTTTAGTGGTTAAATAGAAATATTTAAGAGTTTAGGACTATTTGGACATATTAGAAAAGTTTAGGGCTAAAATGAAAATTTAGAAAGTTTAGGGATAAATCGCAATTTTGGATAATTAAGGGACCTAATCGTAATCTTATATTTTTCAGATTCTTAACGAGAATATAGGCATATTCAGGACTTTTACGTGGATAGAGGTAAGTACACTGCATGATGATTCTCATAACATAATTGTTTGATGATTGATGGTTGTTGTGGAAGTCTATATATAAATATATTGGTATAATTTATATACTATATATATATATATATAATATATATATATATATTATTGAGATATAAATATTGATTAATTGAAAGCATGATAAATATGAATTCATGATTGTTGAGATGAGATTGATGAATTGGATGTGAGATGTGATTGTATTGGCTTGATACATGTTATTGTATTGTGCTGCCGGGTTTTGTATAATAGTGGTCTGATTTGAGATGAGATGTGATGAGATTTTGCGAGATTATATGGTGAAGAATCTTAGGGGATACAGGGACTCCCTCATTGGTTTTAACTCACTCACACATATTTTACGAGTTGATATGGTTGGAAACCTTGGGAGTTGTGATGAGGTACTCTCCCATTGGTTTCAATCCTCTGTTATACTAGACTCGGATTAGCAACCATGTTTGATGGATGTTTGTATTGATGTGGGATGATTGCTTGAGTTGTTATTATTTTATATGTTATTTTCATATATATATATATATATATATCATTATTTTGTTGGTGAGGTCATGTTGAGAGTATGAGTGCTTTACTTGCTGAGCTTTTTAAGCTCACTCCCCTTTTCCCCCAAACATTCCAGGTAGTTTGCGAGCACAACAGCAGCAGTACCAGATTTGGATCCACGTGCCACAGTTATTTTTCGGGTTGGACCAGACATTTGAGTCGTCATTGCATTATATTAAGTCTTGGGTTGCAAACCATAAAAATTATGTATAATCCATGTATTTGTAATTTATGATGTAATATTGTGCATATTTGTTTGGTTGGTTTGACATATAGAATGCTCAAGCTGAAGTTGTTCGCGGACCTCTTTTTAGGGTTGGGCCCGCTCTAGGGAGGGGGTCGTGACATCCGCCCGTTCTGGTAAATGTAAGATATTCAGATAAATTAGTAAATTTTCATTTCGGTCATTTTTTCTTTTTAATTTTTTAACTTGAATCCTCTACATAGTTATGTTATGAATATCATCGATTAGTTATGTTATGAATATCATCGATTTCTCTACACATGCTAATTTAGCCAAGTTGTTAAAACAAGCAAGGGCCTTCTCCCCCGGCTCTACGTCTAGACTTTCACAAACAACTTGACTTGATTCGACTTAAAAGCAATTGCTGATCCAATTAATCATGTAATCGTCTTGATACCATCATTAATAAATAGAATTCAACTTCAACACTATCTATACATTCATCTTAATATCTCATATATCAAGTTTGCAAATGAAATAGGTAATTAAGCTAGACCCACTACAAGAATTAGATCATTTAGCGTCGAATTATTTCGACGCCATAAGTGACAGTTTCGACGCAAAAAGACATTTAGCGTCGAAAAAATTAGACGCAAAAAATGGACGATAAAATGTCGACGAAAATCACTTTTAACGTCGAAATAATTAAATGCCACACTAAAACAACAGTTTTCTGCGTCCAATTTATTTCGACGCTAAAGTAAATTGTCCGACGTATATTTTATATTTGGCGACAAATAATTTGACGCAAAAATTTAAACTTTTAGCGTCGAAAAGTGTCGACGCTAAAGTATATTAAAAAGTATTATATGTAAGCTTACAACGACCATTTTTGTTACTATTAGCGTCGAAATATTTCGACGCTAAAATTCACTTTTAGCGTCGAAACTTGTCGACGCTAACGTATATTAAAAAAATATTATATGTACGCTTACAGCGGCCATTTTTGATACTATTAGCGTCGAAATATTTCGACGCTAAAAGTAAAAAATTTATTTTTTTAAATATTAGTAATTTACTTATTTTTTTGTCTAAAATATTTAATTAGTTGAAAAAAAATGTAATTAATAACAAAATTACGAAATATTATATTGAAATTTGTTTTAGAAAAAAGAAATATTATATTAAATCTATTTGTTCAAAATATTTATACAAAACCAAATATAAATTAATTGCTACTGTGATGGGGGAACGCTCGAGCCCGATGCACCATGACTCATTGAGGCCTCGAACATCTGACGGAAAGCCAGCAGTTGCTGTTCCAACTGCTCCATCTTCTTCTCGTGGTCCACCATCTTCTTCTCGTGGTCCACCGTGACCTGTTGTAGCTTCTCCTTAGTCTGTTGCAGCTCGTCTTGGGTGATTGCTAGGTCGTCTTTGGTGGTGACTAACTCGTCTCGAGAGATACATTGTCTAAATTACCACTATTGCGTGCAGATGGCGTTGGCTTCTTACGAGTGCCAAGACCAACGTTGTAAGTAAGCTGTTTGATTCTTGAAAACCAATTTCGACAGCTGCTCATCTGGTATGGGGTCGGACCCTGTCTCCTGAGTTTGATGTTGGAGTTCCATCATTTCGTTCTGTTTCAAAAAATAAGTTAATATTAGAATTTGAGAAAAAAAATTAACATATATAATATTAATTATTTTATTTTAAAAATGAAACTTACATAGCAGCGTTCGGCTTCTCTCATTTATCCATCTGTTCCTCTCATTGTAATGCGTCACACGGAAAAAATCTGGAAATGATTGCACCTCACCTGTGCTACTCTGTTATAAACATAAAATAAATTCAATATTATTCCAGATTAGTAAAAACAATTAACTTTTAAATTTTACGTTAGGATATTTTACCTCAGAATGTTCGGCACGATGTTGGATAAATGGCTTCGAACCTCCATGGTGGTTAAAACGCAAGTGACATCGATTTCCCATTTGGTGACATTGATCCTGTATTTACCAACACTGTAAGTACCGAAAACAAGATAATTATAAATTTCCGTTTATTTTCAAATTTACCTCGTGTTTTTTGCTAGACCAAAGCTCACATAAGAATGTCCAATCTTGTTCCTCTATAAAATCAGGCTTGTGTTGTGGAGCATTTGAATTCCATGTTCGTCGAATATTGGTTTCAGGACTTTTTGTTCTATAATCTTTATAACTTTTCCCCATGTGGTAGTCAATATATTGTTGGACATTCACTTGGGTCAGATCGAAGTCGAACCATTCCTACATGAAAATTCGAGTAAAAATAAGTATAAAATAAAAATATTAAATAACAAACAAAATCGAAAACTTACAAGTAGCGAAGGGAATACTCTGGTTCATTTTCGTCTCCCACGGTATCTTTCTCCAAGATACGTAGTTTTGGGGAGCTTCATATCGAGCAGTAGCTCCTATGGCTGTATTAAACGCTGAATTATGTTGTCCGACTTGAGTGTGTCCATCATCTGATATCTCTATCCGGATACGGCCGTGAGCCTTAACGTACTTAGCCAACCCCAAGCCACGGGTGCGTCCTCGACCCTTCACTGTACTGGACTCACCTGTGCTAGCAGAGAAATCACCAGGGCCAGTTGCCCTTGCTGATGTAGATGGAGTCGCGGTAGCCCGTTTGCGATTGCCCGGTGCCATCTGCAAAACCCGTCGCATTAGCGTCATCAAATTCCAAAGTTCTTATACATATACATACATATCCATACAAGTCAATACAACTTAACAAAAGCGATTATAACATCGAATGCTCACTTTCGTTTTCAAATTCATTCATTCATTTATTCATTTCACATATGCATTCATTATCCATATAATCTACGAGTTCCATCATACACGTACATACACAAGTCACAACTAATCATCATACAACCAACCACGAAGCACATTTAACAACCAATACACACGACTTCTCATGCACACGCATAACCATAACAAACATTCCAAAACACATATTATACTAATGAACTTTCGAATTCCAAAACACACTACAAACATTCAAATAAACATATCCAACCTATACGTCTCTTAACATCATATGTTTATATACAAATTTGGTTATGTTCTGGGCAGAACAGCTGCTGTTCTGGGCAGAACAGCATGTTCGTCGTCCATTCAGATTATGTCGATCATCATCATTCATCATTCATCATTCATTGCGTCAATCATAATCATTCATCAACAATCATCATCATCATCATCATTCATCATCACATCATCATCATCATCATCAATGATTCCACACTTTTAACAATCATCATCATATAAATTCATCATCATACATCAACAACCATAAATCATATCATGCAAATTCATCATCAACTTCAACAATCATCATCATCAACAACCATAAATCATATTGACAACCATCACCTCATCATCATCATCATCAAATTAAAATCAAAAAGTGAGACTTACCTTAAATTCGTTGCTTGTGATGTCTAGAAGCCGAGAATGCAGAAGAAGAGAGTGCCTTGGGCGAATTTTGCTCGTTTGAGCCGAGAAGAAGAGGTCTCTGGTTTTAGGGATTTAAACGACATTTAGCGTCGAATTAATTCATTTTCGCGTCGAATACTTCGACTCAATAAGTAGGCGGTTCATTAAAATTTAGGGTTATTTTTCCGGGAAATTTAATTTTCATATTTAGCGTCGAAACACAAAATTTGACGCTAAATGTACAATTAGCGTCGAATTAATTTGATTTTAGCGTCGACTATTCGACGCCAAAAAATAGGCGGTTTATTAAAAATTTTAGGGTTATTTTTTCGGGAAATTTAATTTTTATTTAGCATCGAAATACAATAGTCGACACTAAATGTAAGACATCTAGCATCGAAATACAATAGTCACGCTAAATGTAAGACATCTAGCATCGAAATACAATAGTCGACGCTAAATGTAAGACATCTATCATCGAAATAAATATAATCGACGCTACATGTAAGACATTTAGCGTCAAAGAATAATCGACGCTAAATGTCTTTCATTTAGCGTCGACTGTTGTATTTCGACGCTAGATGTCTTACATTTAGCGTCGACTATTGTATTTCGACGCTAAATGTCTACCATTAAAAATATAATTAAAAACAAATATATCATAGTTATACTATTAATCATTACGTTAATATTTCAACCATATCTAAAGAGTAATTAAAATCAACAACCATACATTATAATCCATAAAATTATTCATCATCACAAAATACTGTAACTTCATAATTAATCACTATTATCGTCGGTATTTGAGGATCCGTGACTGGAATCGAAGTCATCTTTAGTGTCAAATTGTTCTTCACTTGCTACTTCAACGCTCACTTCAGAATGAGGAATTAGCTCAACGTCTGTACTAGCTCAAGTTAATGTGATATTTTCAGGAACGTTGACAGTTGGTCAAAAAAATATTGTTCAGGAACTTCAAAATTGCCGGAGACTTCTTGTGTTTCATCTGATATGTCAACTCTATCTTTCTCCTGCGTGTCCCAAATGGCCCTATGTTGTAACTTTTCTACCATCATCCATCCAGTTCCTATTTTAGGATCGGTATATATATCACTGAACGTGCTTGCGTACAAAAAATGTATGGATCATTCTTGTACCAACAACGTTGAACATTAATTGACGTGAGATGATTACTAACTTGAATTCTCCTCTTTCTGGCATTTGTGTCAAACCACTTACATTGAAATAGCACAATATGTCGTCTGGGTCGATATATCAACTCAATGACCGATTGCAATACGCCGTAGAAGTCAATTACATCTGAGCCGTGTTCTCCTTGGACTACAATTCCAGAATTTTGAGTCACATGAGTAACATCTCGCTGTTCGGTATGAAATTTAACTCCGTGGACAATATATCCACTTTACTCATAAGCCTGCTTTTGAGACCCATAAGCCAAAGAAACCAACGAGGATTGCGAGTCCAATTGACCATTTTGCACTTGATTGTTAATCTGACAATGAAATATATGTGTTAATATAACAAACTGAAATATCTAATGTTAGGATCAAAATAAATATAAAATATTCTAACTTACAGTTGTCTCAAACCATTGAGGAAATTCTTTTTTGTAGGTTTCATCAACATTATGGTCACCATCATATTGTAGCATTGTTAGATGTTGCCTACAATAAATTATCACGGTTAATGTATGGAAAAATACAGTAATGATGCACCAGAAAAACTTACGTTAAATACGGTTGCACTTCATCACAATTACTCAATATAAACCAATGCGCACGTTGAACTTCCTGAAGGGTTAGTAATTTGACACCTACTGCCCAAAATGGTCTGTAATTTTGACGGAACACTGTGATCTCTTGGTTATTACTTGCATCTCCATCATAGTTTCGTGGCCGACGAATAAAATGGTTTCAATATCTGCATGTACATCGAACAAAATGTTATTGCTTCACTTATTATAACAGCTTCAGCTATTGAACCTTCAGGGCGTGCCTTGTTTTTCACATATTGTTGTAATCTCCCAAAGCTCTGCAGATATGACAACAAGTTTGAATTAGACTAAATTCTATGCACATAAAAACGGTTACAAATTTTCTTATATAAAACTGTATATATATAATATATATATATATAATACCTCTCAATGGGATACATCCATCTGTAATGGACAAGACCTCCATTCTAGCTTCAGCCGGTAAATGCACAGCCAGATGTACCATGACATCAAAGAAAGCGAGTGGCAAAATTCGCTCCAGCTTGCATAGGATTATCACGATCCTCGCTCAAGGTCGTCAATAACAGATGTGCTTAATGTCCTCTGACATAATTGTTTAAAGAAGCCACATAGATCAAGTACGACGTCGCATACATTTGGGGGGG
Organism: Zanthoxylum bungeanum; assembly: GCA_019454045.1. Lineage (NCBI taxonomy): Eukaryota > Viridiplantae > Streptophyta > Magnoliopsida > Sapindales > Rutaceae > Zanthoxylum > Zanthoxylum bungeanum. The sequence goes on along the minus strand of SKCR01010327.1, from coordinate 752 downwards.
GGGAGATAAGGTCGAATGCCAACAGGAAGGAGAATCTCGAGCAGCACATGACAATCGTGACTCTTTAATCCCGTTATTGTATCATCTCTAACCCAACGCCCAATATTGGATGCATAATTATCAGAGAATTTAACCATTTTCAGCCAATCACAGAATGATTCTCTCTGATTGATTGAGCACATAACTAGCAGAGGCTTAATAAAACCTCGAGAGGCGACTTATAAATGCAATTCACTGCGAATTCTCAGATCTTGTAGGTCCAATCTAGCATTTACAGTATCTTTTATCTTACCTGGAATATTGAATAGTGTACCCACTAAACTCTCACAAATATTTTTCTCTATATGCATTACATCCAATTATGTCGCAAACTCAGAGTCCCCCAATATTCTAACTCAAAGAAAATACTCTTTCCTGTCCAATCAAAACTCTTCAGGTAATCGTTTTCGATTTTATCTCTATTATTAGGATGTTTACCTGGTGTGCTGTCTTTGAGATGTTGATGTTGGCAAAATATGTCAATGCAGACAATCGACTGGGCTTACTCTAAGGTTCATGTTGCCCGTTAAATAATTTACTCCTCCGCCAGGATGACTCGACTCAAGAAATCTCCTGTGCCCCGTGTATCCGATTTTATTCTGTAATCGTTGCGAAGGTGTATGACCCGCACAAACTGGACATGCCATGTATCCTTAGTGCTCCATCCAGATAATGAACCATAGGCTGGAAAATCATTAATGGTCCATAATAAT
>SKCR01010326.1:0-22613 GCA_019454045.1 Zanthoxylum bungeanum | reverse complement strand
GATAATCTGGATCTTAACCCTTTAATTTCCTGTAGAATTTCAACTAATCAGGTACTATCTTCTAAACTCTTCTTCTAATTTTTAAGACATTGGGGACAATGTCTCATTTAGGTTTGGGGGTGAGGTATAGTTAATAGTACTTGTTTGTATTGTTTTTCATTTTTAGTCTAAAATTTTTCGAAAAATACAAAAAAATTAAAAAATTATTAAAAACAAAGGGCATATTTAAAGCTATGTGATGGTTTTGGTGTCTTCCTTCACTCACTACCTTTTATAAGGAAAAGCTGTGGAGGCACCTAGATAATCATTCACTTGTAGCGTGTTGTGACAGACTAGTTTGGAGGACTCGTTGTTTATTCCTGACAACAAGCGATAAGAGCCTAAGGGGCTTGGGTATTTAAGTGGGCCTCGCTCCACCTTCCCTCTGGGGAATCTACAACGGGAAGTCCATTCGACAGTTAATCACACACCATAAACTGAGCCTTTGATTAAACTTCTAAAAAACATGTAAATTATAGTTTTATGACTAGTAGAAATATGTGGTTGTTATGTTGACTAAAAGATGAAATTGGTAAGAAATAGCTGTGTAAGGAATTTCCACTCCTGAGACGTATTTCAAACCTAATTCAAAACAAGTTAATTTTTGTTTATTCACTTTTGAATTATTAAATCTGTAAATTCTCCATAAAACTGATTAAAATGAATCTTCATATACTTAGTTAGCAGATATTATCAACATACATAGTAACATACGGACATGAGCTGTAATTGAAAAGTTTGTAATATTCTGTGCTCTAGTTTAAATGGAAGAAGCATCTATAAATAGTAATGGAATAAAAAAAAAAAAACATCTGAGATCCGAGTTATTAAGTCTGTAAGGGTATTTTACCTAGTGCCCTAAAACCAACTGGTTTGGGAGTCATTGGCCCAAAGCTTGTTACATGGATCAAAAAGATGATAGAAAATAAATATATATATATACTTATATCTGAAGTCTGAGTAATTACGTCCTTAGGGGTGTCTTAACACCCGATGCCCTAAAGCCAACTGGTTTGGGAGTCACCGACCCAAAGCTCGCTACATAGACGGAAGGTATTGTATATAAATAAAAAATAGAGAAAAAATCAAAGAAAAAAATCAGAAAAATCAGAAAAATTATTCCATTGCTACAAAAAGGTGTGAAATCTGATAGAACTTTAGGACAAAAATATTACTCTCTTATCAACTGCACTTATAACTGTTGTGGGCAAAAATGAGTTGTTAATATTTTGTTGGCTGTGTATATGAAGAATGGTAAAAATAATCGGAGAATTTCCTTATTTAGTAATTTAGAATGAAACAAAACATCTGGTAACTTGGATTAGAAATTTCACCTGATTAGTCACTAACATCTTATTCTTTTCTCTTTTCGCTTGTCTTTTTGCTTTTGTGTGCATTAGTTTTAATACCTTTTTACTTTTGTAAAATGTTTGTGGGTATCATTGCTGTAAACCCTCACGAGACTACAACTCGTCCACTAGGGACACCTAGGGGTTTAAAGGCTTGTTGCATACGCTAAATGCAATCGTGATCCCTACGAAAGTGGCTTAGTTAAATTTTATTCTGTTATTTTATTCTGTATTTTGCTCGAGGACTAGCAAAATGTTAGGTTGGGGGTGTGATGAGTGGTATTTCTATCACTATTTCCCACTCATTTAACTTAATATTTTGTATAGTTTCTTCAGTTTTATGAACGTTTTGATGTATTTTGTGTTATTTTGCAGATAAATAAAGTTTCAGGACATTCTGGAGGTGTTTTGGGGCAAATTGGACAAAATTGGACAAAAAGGGCAAAATCGTCATTTCAGCGTCGCGCCGCCCAGACCTTCAGCGTCGCGACGCCCAGCGTGCGCCGAATCTGCTAACATGCGCCGGGTCCACAAAATCAGAATCTGAGAAAAGTTGACTTTGCTAACGTGCGCCGTGCCACGTGTCACCATCACAACGGAGATGCTAAAATGCGCCGTGCCACGTGTCGAAATCTCATTGCTTGGACGGCCACCGCCCCACGTGTCATCCTACGTCATGAACAGTTGACACGTCACAGTGACGCAAGCAATGACATCATGAACAGTGCCACGTCATCGGATAAGATTCTGAGTCGACCAACCAGCGCATGACACGTGTCCTACTGTACCCAGCGTCGCGACGCTAGTGTAATTTGGGCGGCGCGACGCTGGACCCTTATCCGTGCCTATAAATAGAACTCGAAATTTCAGTTTTCAGTGTACCATTTTCTCTCACTTCTTAGTTCTAAATTGAGAGTTTCTCTCTCTAGTTCTTTAAATTCAAGTTTTGTAATTACTTTTTAATAGTAATAATAATTTACTTTCTTTATTTTACAGTTTATACTACTTATAATGAGGAGGTAACGTCCTTTTGTTAGGGTAAAAGGTAATTCTTTTACTTTTACTTCTTAGATTATTCTCCCATAATTATAATAAATTCAAGTTTTAAATTGATATTCCGCCTTTATGGCTGGTTATTTTCACTCCGCCTATATGGCTGGTTTATATTAATGATTCCGCCTTTATGGCTGGTTGTTTTCATATTCCGCCTTTATGGCTGGTTGTTTTCATATTCCGCCTTTATGGCTGGTTATTTTTAACTGATTAAATCAATATACCGCCTATATGGCTGGTTAATAATATTTTGCAAAGCTTATATTATATTATGGGAGAAATCTAATTAGTATTAGTAGAAGTAATTCCTTTTATCTTAGCATTTTATTTTATTTCACTTTCAGCATTTTTTACCGCATTCACTTTATGCAATTTTATTATAACTCTTTTAAAAGTTTTAAGCCCTAGTTATGTGTCATAACTAAGTTAGTATCTAGGGTTGTGATGAAATTCAATATCACGGGTTTATAAGGGTTAGATTATAAATTGGGTAATATAAAAGAATATTTATTGAGTCTTAATCTTAATGCTCTTTAATTAACTGGCCATTAATTAAATTGATTAGGTAAACTTAAAATGAACTAGACATAGGGATTTTAAGTTTAAAACCTTAGACTCAATAGCCACGATCTTCCTTGAGGATAGATAACCCTTTCAATAGATTTCCTTACAGGATAGGAATATACCTGTCGGCGGGGGTAGCCATAATTGGAACTTAATCATAATGAATCTAGGTAATTTGGTTGACATAGACATATGGTTCAATTGGATTATACTAGGTATTTGTAATTGACCATCGGAAGAGGCTTTTACATAATTAGTGTTTCAGGTTAATAAAATCAATATATTACCCAACTATAAAATAACCATTTTGTCTTTAAATAATATTGGAATAAATCACAACCCTAGATAGTTTTTAATATTGAATTTTCTTAAAATCTACCTTCAAACAATTTCATTTACTTGTCTTTAAATTTAGAATCGTCGCTATTTCAAATCAAATTAAACAAACTGTTAGATACTAGTAATCATTTAACCTCATTAAATTAATAACTTAGGTATTAAGTCCTCGTGGGATCGATACTTTTTATACTACTTGAACGATACGTACGCTTGCGTTATACGTGTGTGTTTACGCCGGTCAGGTCCCTTACTGAAGCCAAAATAATATCCAAGTTCGAAAAAGGATCTACATATATTATAACGTGTAAATACACATGAAGAATTTATATCACACACATTACAAGATGTCCAAAAAATTTTATGCCAATAATGTCTTGGCCGGAATTAAGTGATATCTAACATGACTTAGAGGAAGTCAGGTCGGACGTACAGCGTAACTAGTAATACAAATTCACCAATAATAACAGGTGCAATATTATGATAATAAAACTACAGATAAAACATGCAACAACAATACTAACGATGAATAAAATAATAATAATAAAAGAAAAAAAAGTGATAATGATAAAAACATAGTCAAAATCACTCACGTCTGTTTTCCTGTGGTACGTGGAATTGTGTCACGAGTGCAAACCATTTTACTGTCCTTTTGGAACCGGCTATGGAATCTACGTCTAGGTTTTCATCTTATATATCACATAAATACAAATGGTTGGATGTAGCAAGTTGATTTGCTGGACTTTCTATGTGACAAATGTATGTTCGGCCAGACATAGATAATGTCCGGTCGGATTATTGGGATATATGCCCTAGAGCTTCATGTAATTTGTAAACATAATTGTTTGTTTAAATAATAGATGCATTATTCATTTATAAATTATTTTTATTTAAATCACATATTATTAATTATCTTGTTTATCCTTGATTACTTATCTCCCTTCAAGTTTAGTGTATGAGTGTCATACATAAGAGGATTTAAGTCTAAAGTTAGTAATCTAAAATAGTTCATAGAAAGCAAACAAAGCGGGTACTTTGTTTGTGGTTTATCTATAGCTGCGGTCTATTCTATAAATGTATGGCGACCTTGATCCGGGATCGCCCATGTGGTGACATGAGAATGGAGACACCTTCATTTCAATCTACTATATGGTCATATATGGATTGACCTGAATCATGAGTGTATTACGAACTCTTGCATAGCAGGCTATGTCATTTGATTTTCAAAGGTGAGGTTGGTGTAGAAATCCTGACCAATAATTACGTACTTTGAGGACATGGTTTGGTGTGTAGCTGGGGACGTTTTACATATATATGAAGCTCACTCCTTGCGAGAAGTGGAGTAGTATCTTCCTTAAGGGTTGATTCTGTACTTAAAAGATTAGACACATGAGTCTTTCTATTATGAATAGAAAGATAAATATTTATAATAGTTATGAATGAATCGTTCATTAGAGAATCAATAGTACTTATAGTAAAAAAAATAATTAGAGGGGTATAATAGATATTTTGACCCGATTCTAATTATGAGATACTCGTGAAGAGTGAATCAGTATGTAATAAATACATCGATGGAAACCAACTGTGGGACACAGAAACTGGCCGACACATGCTGTTCTAGGCTCGCGGCCTAGTTGGGAGTATGGAGTAGCCCGCGGGGGACTAAACCGGAGAATAATAGAGTCGCCACCCGGTGTGAACCGGGACAAAGATTTAAGGTCGCACTCACCCCTCGTAAGGGAAGACCTCAAACCGTTGGGTTCGGAATGGTCCCTTACTTATGCCACTTGTAATGAAATGATTTGTGCAATAATTTAACCAAGCCTAAGCAACATTTATTTCCAATGATAATTTACTCCTTAGTTCGCATGCATCAGTACAAGGCTCATATCTAAGTTTGCTGTAACCTATGTCCGAATTTACATACAACCTATTTGCATATAATCTATGTACCAATTTGCATACATAAAGATGAATTGAACTACGGCAAGCATACAATGTCATAAGCACATTACATTTGATCATAGGCATGCCAGTAGATAATAATTGTACAATCACGCATGAAAGTAAATCGGAATAATGGCAAGCATATAACTTCATGAATATGTTGAACGGATGAATGCGGAAGCATAAGTAGATAACTATCCTGTAAACATGCATCATGGAAATGAACATGTGATATTGTGGACACAATAAATGACTAACTGCGAGAACATGAACAATCAAAAAGGTAAATGACAAGATGAGTAACCATGCATGAGATGTGATGGAAGAGGCCTTTTTACTGTGGGCGTTCATTCGGCGTTCGTATCCACGTTGAATGGTAAACAGAAGGTTCGCGTTCGAGTAGCGTTCATAAACGCATCCGAAGGGAAATGAAACAGAATGCTCACGTTCGTATGGCGTTCGGAAATGCGTTCGAACGGAATGAGACCTGATGCATGATAAGGCAAAATACATGCAAGTTCGAGTTGCATTCGTAAATGCGTTCGAACGAACTGAGACGGAAAACATGCGTTCGCGCTGTTGGACAATTATGACCCATGGCGTCACTATTTGTACAGATCATGGTGTTGTTGTACAAATTAACTATGTTACAAAGGAGATTGCTCTCTTATCATTTGTGATTAGATCACCATGATGTATAAATGATAGGAGGTCCCTGTGATTTGTTCCTGAATTGAGAAGATATGAGACAATATCAATCCACGAAGGATAAATCATTAAATATCCCTAGTCAGAGTATTATCGAGATTGGACATCGATAATGCGTAAAAGACTAGTATTACACTTGTACGCGTTGTGAGGGCACGACGACATAGTTCTCATATATTTGGGTATAGGATACTCATGCAAGTGTAATAGGAGGTTGTGTTTTACCGATGGTACGGGAAACAGCTTCGCTCTGGATAGACCCCCTCGAAATTCCATTGGTAGTATGACTATGTGTCTATGGAAGTCCGAAATCAGGGTAGGTGTATTTGGTCTTAACCTGAGACTTGCACCGCTAACACTTGTGACAATCAATATACTTTGGTTTTGGTCGTCCAGGGCTTTAACAGGTTCAGTGTACGCCTCTGCTAGGTATATTGAGATTCGTAGTGTGTTGGGTGTGATGTCAATACGGAAGTATCACTCCAGTCATAGTGGAGATGATGATCGCGCAGGGATACAGAACTGGTTCTCTAAAGGGTTGCAACCATCGGGATAATATGACTTGGTCATGATTATCCGATAATAAAGAGACTAGTTGCTAGTGATCCGATATATGCTTCGTATGGGGCAGACATTGTACCAGCCCCAGGCCTTGCATGTGATCATCCGATAATGGATCGAAATACGCAATACTACGTATACTACGCCTGATATAGATCAGCTTATTCCTGCAAGCATGTTTCTGGAGAATTGGGTAGGCATGGCGCTTTGCTAGAAGCCAACCTTGTCTTATAAATTGGTAAAAACGTAGTACAATGTACTTACGTGTTCGGATAGTCCGATAACCGTATTTACTGCCAACATATCTGAGGATCTCATGGGTCGCTTCCCGAAGATTCACCGATGACGTATGACTCGCACTTTATTAATCTGGGATTAATTAATCATGAGAGAGAAAATTAATCTGGGATTAATTATGGAGATATTTTATCTAGGATAAAATATTATTAAAGAGAGAAAACAATTAATTTGGAATTAATCGATAAAATAATATATTCGATATATTATACGAAATTGGATTTCGACGCGGAATTGAAATTAGATTTTAATTCGGGCGAACGAGTTAATTTAGAATTAATTCGTTAGCGACGTGAATAGTGATTTCGCTGGCATAATCATTTAATTGCGTCGCAACGAAAATTCGTTAATTTAGAATTAGCGAACCCGAGCCCAGGATTGTTTGCGAGCGCATTCGCATTTCGAATTCGAGTGCGGCACGCAAGTCACATATAGCGTCAAATCATTAGTCACATCAAGCGTCAAAATCACTTGTCACTTTGAGTGATGTGAATAGTGATAGATGTTGATGAAGGTGGTTGTGGTTGTGGTTGTGTGCATTAATTGCCAAATTTTGGCTCCAAATCATGTTGACTTTTGGAAAGGCATATACAACTTTTGGTCTTGATTTTTGGCATAAGGTTTTTGAAACCAAAGACACACACAACTCTCTCTTCATTCTCTCTTCTCACACGCCCAAGGGGCTGCCATTTTTCTCTTCTGGTTTGCTCATTGCCGTGAGCTAGGAGGAAGCAAAGTGTGATGTTTTGTGGCAAAAACATCAAGAGCTAGCACTCAAAGAGACATGCGAAGGTGATAGGGAAACCCACCCGTGAGCTTGGGATCATTTCGCAAAGCTTGGAGCTTGATGGAGATGGATTGAAGCCGAAAATGGAGAGCAGAAAATAAACATCAAGAGCTCACTACCGTGACTTCTTGGAGAGTAGAAAATAAATTTTGTTGTCCACCACATCGCTCAACCGATCGTTGTGAGTATTCCGCAACTCCATGATTGTATTCACATGTGTTTTTATGCTTTTGATTCGATCCTCGGGACTGTAGAACTCCAACACGCGCGGCGTTCTGAAACGCTTTCGAATGGGGTTACAATAGTGAGCCTCAAAATACAGTAAACAACATGACACATACGTGAACGGATGAATAGATGACACCTAATAAATAATAACGGGTTAAAAGGCGCGGCAAAGCACGTGATAAAGGATTTTAACCCCTCGACATAGAGGACCTTTTAATCCAACCTACTAAGCTCATGCGCTAATAACGTAATGCATATAAAAACAAAGACAACATTATCGGACTTCGTATACCTGATTGAATACATCTTACATTCAACCGAATATACATCATCCGGCACGGCGAAGCATCGTGGTAAAGGATTTTAACCCATCGAAATGGAGGACCTTTAACAAACGAACAAGATAAAACATATCGAAATATGTGTCGTTTGCTCAAGTGGTACGTGGAGTTGTATCCCAAGTACAGACCGCACTACCATCCATTCGGATTCGGCTACGGAATTTACATCTGGGTTTCCATCCTATATACCACAAGAGAGGACACATTTTCCATCCATTCAAAGCCACAACATGCATCACAAACGACTCTCATGTGAAGAAATAAATACAACAGTTAAGAGATGAATAAAAATGAATAATAGAAGTGCCTTCAAGTCTAACCTTTTAAATCGCCTCTCGGAGGTACGGTACACGATTGTCGGAAGGGTTAACGCTCCGCAACTCCTCCGGTTCACTGGTCTACTGCTTTCTTTCGCTGTTTCATTGTTTGGACCGTTGTCTTTACTCCGTTTCGCTACTGTTTTTGCTGTTTTATTCTGGTCATTGTTTTGGTGTATTAATAGACTGTTTTTCACAGATTTGAGGGGGTAGGGGCTGCTGTTTTGTGCGGTTGTTTAAGGGTTTTGAAGTGCAGTTTTTGTTCACTGTTTTAGGTGATTTTAGCTACTGTTTCGGGGTGTTTGGGCTGATGTTTTGGTTGGGGATTTTCGGTGGTGGATGGTGTTTAGGGGGGTGTATACTCGGTTCTTGAGAGTGAAGAAGGAGAAGAGAAATTATTTGTTTTCTTACTCTTGTTAATGGTCGTGAATGGCTAGAGTTTTTTTTTTGGCGTGAATGAGCTAGGATGTCAATACTTTGCAGAATTTTTCTATGGTTTTGTATGAATGTGTTAGGAGAGGTGAGGGTTGGATTTGGGTTTCTTTTATAGGCAAAGGGCTAGGGTTTTCGCTTGCTTGAAAAGAAAAGGAATCTATTAGTGTCTTACAAGGAAAGTCTAATATTTGATTGGGGGACATGTCTTGGCTAGATTAGGAATATGATATATTTAATTTCTTTTGTTTAGGCATGATATTTGTTTAGTTAGGAATATAATAATCTTGATTGATTTTAATTAGGCATGATTTTATTTGATATTTATTTTAATTTGGTATATGATTTTTAGATTTTATTTAATTTCACCATGTGTTAAATATGTGTTTTATTAATTTGGATATGTTTTATGGGCTTTGGTGGGCTTGGGTGTGAGGCTAGCAGCAAAACAGAAATACCGACACCATTCGAACACCGATTCGAACGCTACACGAACACCCGTAATCTGATTAGCGTTCGAACGTGTTAACGAACGCAGCACGAACGAAAGCAGTGAACATATGAATTGAATCTTTTGACATACTTATTCTGAATTCCCCCTTCCTGTTGGAGTTCTACGGCCCCGAGGATCGAATAACAAGCATTGAAATACATGTGAATACATACGACAAAGTTGCGGAATACTCACATTGATCGGTTGAGCGACGCGGCAATGAACAAAAATTCAGTTTTCTGCCCTCTGGTGCATTCGGCAGTGGGCTGTGATAGTCCTCCAAGAATCGGCAATATTTGTCCTTCGTCAAGCTCCAAGCTTTGTCATGGTGATTCCAAGCTCATTGGTGGACTTCCTTATCACCTTCGCATGTCTCTCGGAGTGCTAGCTCTTGATGATTTTTCCACAAAATCACCCAACTTTGCATCCCTTCAAGCTCGGTTTCTGCCCAGAAAAACAAAACAAGAAAATGCCTCTAAGGCCGAGAGAGAAGAAAGGAATTTGGCTCTAATTCGTGAGCCATGAGAGAGAATGAGATGGAGGTTGATAAAAGTGTATCTAATACACAATTGATTTTCAAAAAATCAATTAATACTCTTACCAAAAAATAAGCCATAAATGATTTCCATCAAGTCACATCAATCAATCAATCAATTGTCACATCACTCAAAGTGACATGTGATTTGACGCTTGATGTGACTAATGATTTGACGCCTGATTTGACTTACGTGCCGCACTCGAATTCGAAATGCGAATGCACTCGCTAACAATCTCGGGCTGGTTCGCTAATTCCAAATTAACAAATTTTATGTGCGACATAATTAAATGATTATGCCTAACGAAATCACTATTCACGTCTCTAACAAATTAATTCTAAATTAATTCGTTCGCCCGAATTAAAATCTAATTTTAATTCCGCGTCGAAATCCAATTTCGTTTAATATATCGAATATATTAATTTATCGATTAATTCCAAATTAATCATTTTCTCTTTTTATTGATATTTTATCTCAGATAAAATATCTCCGTAATTAATCCCAGATTAATTTTCTCTCTCATCTAATTAATCCCAGATTAATTAAAAGTGCGAGTCATACGTCATCGGTGAATCTTCGGGAAGCGACCCATGAGATCCCCGGATATATGTTGGCAATAAATTCGGTCGTCGGACTATCCGAACACGTAAGTACCTAGTACTACGTTCTCCAGAAATATCCTTACAGGAATATAAGATCTAATCAGGCGTAGTATACGTAGTATTGCGTATATCGATCCAGTATCATATGATCACATGCAAGGCCTGGGGCTGGTGTTGAGTTTCAATCAAGTCCCAAGATCATAAATCATGCATAAAAACGAGTTGAATACAACCAAGGAGTAAGGCGGAATTCATACTCACATTGATGGGTTTTGATGAAATGAAGAATACAAGCCTTCAAGCTTCTCAAACTCGCGCGTGTAATGGAGCTCATTGTGCTGCTGGACTGCTCGGTTTTGGTCCTTCTTGTCTCTCCAAGATTCGGCCATGGATGGACTCCATGGAAGCTCCAAGCTTCAAGCTTTCCATGCTCATAAATTCGTTTCCCTATCACCATAATATAACCCATGTGTGTGCTAGCACTACTCTTCTTAATTTGCTTCTCAAAATTTCGGTCAAACCAGAAAATTTTGTGAAGAAATCGGCTTGAAGCCGTGAGAGGGAGAAGAGAGAAAGATGAAGGGTTTTGGCTCCAAAAGCCTAAAACCGTGAATCATAAAACAAGAGAGAGAAAGTGATGCTTTTTATATATCATTTTATTTTTCTTTATTTACCAAGTAATATAAAATAAAAGGATATACAAAACTTTAATTAAAAAGTCAAAAGCAAAAAGCAAAAGCTTTCAACTTTTCACCCATCACTTCTACTTTTACATCAAGTCACTTCACTTTAATAAAGTGACAACATATCATATCACATCACTCAAAGTGACAAGTGATTTGACAATTGACGCGACTAGTGATTTGACGCTTGATGTGACTTGCTTGTCGCGTTCGAATTCGAAATGCGAATGCGCTCGCAATCAATCTCGGGCTCGGGTTCGCTAATTCCAAATTAACGAATTTTCCGTCGCGTCGTAATAAATGATTACGCCTAGCGAAATCACTATTCACGTCGCTAACGAATTAATTCTAAATTAATTCGTTCGCCCGAATTAAAATCTAATTTTAATTCCGCGTCGAAATCCAATTTCTAATAATATATCAAATATATTATTTTATCGATTAATTCCAAATTAATCGTTCTCTCTCTTTAATTAATATTTTATCCCAGATAAAATATCTCCGCATTAATCCCAGATTAATTTTCTCTCTCTTCTAATTAATCCTAGATTAATTAAGTGCGAGTTATACATCATCGGTGAATCTTCAGGAAGCGACCCATGAGATCTCCGGATATGTTGGCAGTAAATACGGTCGTCGAACTATCTGAACACGTAAGTACCTCGTACTACGTTTGTACCGATTTACAAAACAAGGTTGGCTTCTAGCAAAGCGCCATGCCTACCCAATTCTCCAGAAATATTCTTACAGGAATATATAGATCTGTATCAAGCGTAGTATACCGTAGTATTGTGTATATCGGCCCAGTATCGGATAGTCACGTGCTAGGGTTGGGGCTGGATAAGTGTCTGCCCCGTCCGAAGCACATGTCGGATGTCTGGTAACTAGTCTCTATAATCGGATATGTATGACCTAGTCATAATATCTCGATGGTTGCGCAACACTTAAGATCACTAATACCGTATCCTGCGTGACATCATCTCCACTATTACTGGAGTGATACTTCCGTCTTGACATCACACCCAATACACTACGACTTTCTGATAAACCCAGAAGTGGTGTACGCAGAACCGGTTAAAGCCATGTACCACCAAGACCAAAGTCTATCGATTATCTTAAGTATTAGCGATGCAAGTCTCAGGTTAAGACTATACACACCTACCTTGATTTCGGCCTCCCATAGACACATAGTCATAATACCAATGGGATTCCGAGGGGTCTATCCAGAGCGAAGCTATTTCCCGTACCATCGGTGAAACACGACCTCCTATCGCACTTGCATAAGTATCCAATACTTATATATATGAGAACTATGCCGTTGTGCCCTCACAAGTGCAATACTAGCCTATTGCGCATTATCGATGTCCAGTCTCGATAATACTCCGGCTATGGATATTTAATGATTAATCCTTCGGGGACTGATACTGTCTCATATCATTCTCAGTCCAGGAACTAATCATATGGACCTCTCTTCATTTATTCATTTATGGTGATCTAATCACAAATGATGAGAGTGCAATTTCCTTGTCACATAGTTAATTTGTACAACAACACCGTGATCTGTACAAATAGTGACGCTATGGGTCATTTTGTCCAACAATCTCCCACTTGGCACATAGCCAGTCACTCGAGTGTCTAACACCTGAACTATGTACGGTTCGCTCAAATTGTTGAGGAAAGGTTTTCGTCAGCGGATTTGTGTAATTATCTTCTGACGCGATTTATACGATCATCACATCGCCACGATGTATGATCCGAACGAATCAGATGATATAGAAGTATATATCTGGATTGTCGATGAGACCTTTAATTCCTTAGCCTGTGTTGACGCCTAGCTCAGCTGCTAAAAGAACTATATCTAATTTAATTAGATTTAGTTTCGATCCAAATGGCTTCTATTGCTGCCTCAGCTGCAGCAATAATCCGCATTTGTTGTTTATTCGGCAACAGTTATCTTGCTCGGAATATTTCCAGCTCACTGTCCCAGTGTTCAAACTTTTATAGTACCGCAGTATTTACCGGTTTGGAAACTTGCAGCAGTGATCCTAGTCACTTCAAGTTCTCCATCTCCATAGTTTAAGACAACATCTTTAGTTCTCTCAGATACAAACAGATGTTCTTAATTCAATCCAGTGACTATCACTGGATTGACCCGATTGTGACTCCATATGCTCGAAGCGTATGAGACACCAATACAAGTACATTTTAAATGTACAGTTTCCAGAGTGTGTTAACCAACTCCAAATCTATCTCAGTAGATCTTTGTTCCTTGAATAAAGGTTGTTACTCCCCAGAATTCTACGGAGAATTTCTATTGAAAGCCAAGCTTTCATCAATTGCTTATATGGGAATTTCACTGTCAGTGCCCTCTCCCACTAACCTCCTTATATACACAAGAATTATTTCGTTTTGAGTCAAATCATAAACCATTATGATTATTTCAAAACGACAATTCCAAGAACCTTATGCTTGTTTCAATCCAAACATGGATCGAATAACCTGCAAACCTTGTTTGTCGTTATCAAAAATCGTTCAGGATGTTGTAAGCATCCTCCAAAGGTTTCCTTTTCAGGAAAGCGATTTTTGATCTGTAACTGACACATTTCATAAATGAAATACGCAGTTATCAACAAGCATCTTCAAAATGGATTTACCATGGCAACAGGTAAAAGGTTGAACTGTTATTAACACAATGTTGATAACGATACCTTTCCGTCAAAAGCCCAGCTTTGTACGTATGTTGCCTTCCATGTATGTCTCCTTGAAGACATTTAATGTACCAATAGGCACAATGCCTTGTGGTACAACAACTAGTATCAAAATAGTTGTTATATATGGAATCCTTTCGGACTCATGGCACTTTGCCATAATAGGGAGTCGATACCTTGTATCACTTCCTCAAAACGTAGTCGGTGGATATACCTTCATAAGATTGACATCTTTATGAGGTTAGATCAGAAACCCATACCCTAGGTCATTTTCTGACTCTTTCCGATCTACTCAGTTCTTGTGTATTCGAAGATTAATGGTACAGATTCATCATTGATGAACTATTTGTGTTCCATTAAGGACTTCGTGCCTAGAACAGTATTACTCTGATTTTCATCGAGTATCACTATCCTCCCACTGACCACTGCATATCGGTATTCCTCTCAGGGAAAACCGCATGGTGAGCAACATCACATTGTTCTCATGTGAGATTTACAAGTACTATACTTAAGGTTTCCCTTAGGATAACCGATATTGGCACTTATCCATTTGGGTCCTTAGTTTGGTATCATCCAAACGTTATGCCTGGCATACCCAAATTATCAGGAATGAGAAACCTTGTTTTCTTCCCTGTTCATATCCTATATGACATCTGTCAAACAGATTTATATGGAACCTTATTCTAAATAAGTTATTGCACTGTTAAAACTATCCGTTGAAGGAAATGGTAGTTCATAGCGATCGCTTGATTAATCTTATCATGTCTAACATGATTCGGTTAATCCGTTCGCGGACCCACCGTCACTTTGACGTTGTTCCGAGAGGAGTCCTCATTTGAAAGAATACTATACTCTTTCAAGTATATAAGAAACTTACTGCTTAAGTATTTTCCAATACGGTCTTAACGTGGCGGTTAATAGTATATCCATGATCCGATTGTTTGTCTATTTCATGTTGAAACTCTAAAAGTTTCTGATTGTGTTCTTCAAAAGAAACACATAACCATAACGTGATGCCACATCCGTTAAGGTCACGAAATTTCATATCTACATCTAACCTAGCTAGACATGGGCCCACTTACTTCACCATGAATAGGGCTAACAGATCGGTGGCCCTTTTACTATTACCAAGCAAATAGTATTTTAGGTACTTTACCTAATAAACTAGATTCGCAGACCTTATTTCAATAGTCAAAATCAGTCCTAGTACCCACTCTTCAAAGTGTGGATATACGAGTCTCGTAAATTGTGTCCTAGACAACAATGCCACAAATAAGTCTCTATTGATCAAATCAATTTGAGCTATTTATTGTCATTTTATATGTTTGAGATTTTAATTATATTCAAAATATAAATTCTGTTATTCACATCTAATGTGTTTATCTCAGTATCCATCTTTATATAATGAAACACTTAGTGTTCTAGAATATAAAGGTTTATCCACAATGGATTAAGCACTGAGATAGAGATAATGTCTTTAGTTAAACTAGTTACATTATAACAGTTCCTAATTTAAGTACACATCCGAAGGGTAGTTCCTAAACTTAGGTATCTACGGTCGAAACAGTGACTTTCGTCCCGTTTCCGATTCGCCGAGCAATCTCAGCTTGAAGTCAGTATCCTGCTCAAAGCAGATTCTGAACATCAATACATATATTTTATGTACCACACTAAGTATTTTAAAATCTAATTTCAATACTAGCTGTGAACATAACTAAGACAAATATTTTAAAGTTAGAGCCTCGCCCTTTCTTTAATTCCTTCGTGTCTGCCATATCCAAATGGTAGTCACTTTTGGGAATGTCAATTATCATTTTCAATATTTCAGAAACCCTTAGGCCAAGCCTTGGGTTTTTAGAATATCGAAACGATGTGCACCTCGTGCTACATGCCCAATTGCAAACTTTGACTTTATCTCCTCTAGAATAGTCAATTAATTCTCCAAGAATTATAAATTGCAATTTTAATACTTCTTAAATCGAAAATTAGATTTATGACAAGTATATTAAATTAAGCATTAAAGTCATCATCACATAAATCTTCCAAAGATTTTATGCTCTACTTATTTTGCTTAATTTTGGGCTTAAGGTATAATAAGTTATTTTATCAAATAAAGTAACCTATTATTATTCCAATTTGAAAATTAAATCATTTAAAATATTTTAATCCCAGATTAGATTTTAAATATCCAACTTTTCAATTTTATTTTGATTACAATAGTCCAACTATTTAATCAACGATTAGTGGTACTATACATATTATAATGATTATAATAGTCCAACATATAATCAAATATAATCCAAATTAATTAACCTCACTTGACATTGATTACTATAATCCAATTATAAAATCAACTGTAAACTGAAATTAATTAATTCAAATATATTGATTAATATAATCCAATTATATATAATCAAGTATAATACAGTCCAACTGTTTATTAAAACAACAATTTAAATATTAGTCCAACTAACATTTAATCTATGACGAAATAATTTAAATGAGCGCGTATGGCGAGTAAATGAACGAGTATTGCAAATTCAATTCTTACCTCCCACTATTTTTCGTCGAGCCTCTAACCCTCTGTCGAGTACTCGGGGGAAACCGTGTGTTCCTAGTGGGCTAGGATCCCGTTAAATATCAAACAATCTTGACTTTGGCCAACAAATTGTATGATAATTAACTAAGTATATCTCTAAGATCAATTGGATCTCATCCAACTCCTAGATCCAGTAGGTGGACATCCAAGTCCCAAACATATATTATATATGCCTATACATCGAATGTATACCCTAACCTTTTTCCTCTGAATCAACTAGGCCTTGGCTTGGCACAACAAACCTAGTGATCCCAGTCAAGCGCGGACCCATTGACATGGAAGCTTCGTAATCAATGTCAATGGACAAGAAGTGGTCTTGACTTTGGCCAACAAACCACAACTTGGACACGACACCAATATGAACAAAGCCTCGTGATTCAAACACATCTTCGACGGACAAGGGCTTGACTTTGCCAACAACCCCTGCCAATCTCGGATCTTGAGTAAGAATACTCAATGGAAGGAAAATAAACGCTTGATATTTAACGAGGGTTTTTTCGCGTGCAAATTGGCTACCAATTTTAATTATCTTTGTTAAGGTCTCATCATCATACACCCTTAAACATGCATTCTAAACACATAATAAAGCACATATGTAAAATAATAATGAGATGCGGATGGATATTTACACATTGATCCTAGATCAAATCTCTCACTTTCTCTCTCCGCTAGCACAAATATTTCTTCTACCCGTTACACACACTTCTAAAGAAACCTCATTTACATGGAGGGGAATAGGTGAGAAGAGAATACAAAGAAATAGGAGATAAGGCTGGACACGCAGGTCCAATTTAATAAATCAAAGTTATTACAACAATTTCTAAAAATCGCCCCACCCGGTAATATCCATCCGATATACATTATTCAAACATCACAACCATGTATTCATACAAGCATGTTATCAGATCCATCTAATCCAATTAATTAATCTTGATAATTAGTGATCATCAATGTTCAAACAAGATTTGATTGTGTGTCAAACATCGAACAATAGACGTTTGTAATCCGATATAGTCGATTCTAATAAATTTCAAATGCAATTACATGATTACATCCAATTTTTCTACGTATTATTTATTATATTATTTCATTTTTTCCAAATTAAATTACATTAATAAAATAAACCTTACGACTTAAATTCCAAATTTAATCGTTACGGGTCTCAAAGCCCGATTAATATCCCATATTAATTTAATTAAAGTCCAATGGGCTTTTAATTAATTTCTTGAGGCGTGGACTTTTGGTCAACTCGGGTCAAACCCGCAACCAAAGTCGCGGTCGGTTTACACCCCATAAGCCCTAAAAATAATTTAGGCCCATTAGGCCAAATTAAACGTTAAAGGTTCATTAGTCGCATTTGGGCCTTTGGAAGCCGGTTTTGGGCCTAATTGGATCCAACCAATTTTGGCCTAAACCAACTTTGTACAACAAAGTCCAATAAACCCAATAACAACTTGAAAGCCCAAATTCAATTTTAGCCCAATAATTTAATTCCAAAAATTCCAATTTTCCAATTAAATTACCTAAAGTGTATAGCCATTATTAATTGCCCAAATCAAAGTTTCCAAAACATCAAATTTGTCTAATTAATCATGCTTAACATCAATTAATCATGTCCAACATAATTAAATCAAAATCAAACCAATTTCATGCTTCAAGAGTCTCGGCCAAAGGGGAAAAATACCCAATTCCCAATCAAATTCAAAGAAATTACGGCAAATCAAACAATAAATTCCAACACCCCCAATGATCTTCCAAGTAATAACCAATGAAACAAATAAATTCAAACCAATACACAAATGATCACAGTTGCCATCAAATTGATGCAACAAAAAATCAACAAATCCAAAGACATTATTCATCAAATTCGGCCATCACAAGCAAATTGGGGAAAAATCCAAACACTTTCATCAATGATCTAAGCAAACAAAACCACATTCAAGCATTCTAAATCATCCAATTTCATTAAACATGCTCAAAATCAAGTTTACCCAAATTTGTCATGCCCAAACTTTAGGGAAAAATGGATCCAACCAAATTTCATGAAATTGATTATGCACAACATCAATTCAACCTCATTCAAGCATACTATACTAAACAATTTAATCATTTGATGCTCAAATTGAGTTTTACAATTAAAGTTTTGGCCAACATTAAGCAATTGGGGAAAATCAATCCAATTAATTTTTCATCAAATTGATTACATATAACTCTAATTTATTCATATACAAGCTTTCTTAAACAAACAATTTGTTAAAATCTTGCTTAAATCAAAAAGCCCCAAATTTTGCTCAAGAACCCTAATTCGTTATGCTACCAATAGCTCAAGATACCATTGTTGAGTTTCAATCAAGTCCCAAGATCATAAATCATGCATAAAAACGAGTTGAATACAACCAAGGAGTAAGGCGGAATTCATACTCACATTGATGGGTTTTGATGAAATGAAGAATACAAGCTTCAAGCTTCTCAAACTCACGGTAATGGAGCTCCTTGTGCTGCTGGACTGCTCGGTTTTGGTCCTTCTTGTCTCTCCAAGATTCGGCCATGGATGGACTCCATGGAAGCTCCAAGCTTCAAGCTTTTCCATGCTCATAAATCGTTTCCCTATCACCATAATATAACCCATGTGTGTGCTAGCACTACTCTTCTTATTTGCTTCTCAAAATGTCGGTCAAACCAGAAAATTTTGTGAAGAAATCGGCTTGAAGCCGTGAGAGGAAGAGAGAGAAAAGATGAAGGGTTTTTGGCTCCAAAAGCCTAAAACCGTGAATCATAAAACAAGAGAGAGAAAGTGATGCTTTTTATATATCATTTTTATTTCTTTATTTACCAAGTAATATAAAATAAAAGGATATACAAACTTTAATTAAAAAGTCAAAAAGCAAAAAGCAAAAGCTTTCAACTTTTCACCCATCACTTCTACTTTTACATCAAGTCACTTCACTTTAATAAAGTGACAACATATCATATCACATCACTCAAAGTGACAAGTGATTTGACAATTGATGCGACTAGTGATTTGACGCTTGATGTGACTTGCGTGTCGCGTTCGAATTCGAAATGCGAATGCGCTCGCAATCAATCTCGGGCTCGGGTTCGCTAATTCCAAATTAACGAATTTTCCGTCGCGTCGTAATTAAATGATTACTCCTAGCGAAATCACTATTCACGTCGCTAACGAATTAATTCTAAATTAATTCGTTCGCCCGAATTAAAATCTAATTTTAATTCCGCGTCGAAATCCAATTTCTAATAATATATCAAATATATTATTTTATCGATTAATTCCAAATTAATCGTTCTCTCTCTTTAATTAATATTTTATCCCAGATAAAATATCTCCGCAGTTAATCCCAGATTAATTTTCTCTCTCTTCTAATTAATCCTAGATTAATTAAAGTGCGAGTTATACATCATCTGTGAATCTTCAGGAAGCGACCCATGAGATCTCCGGATATGTTGGCAGTAAATACGGTCGTCGGACTATCCGAACACGTAAGTACCTCGTACTACGTTTGTACCGATTTACAAACAAGGTTGGCTTCTAGCAAAGCGCCATGCCTACCCAATTCTCCAGAAATATTCTTACAGGAATATATAGATCTGTATCAAGCGTAGTATACCGTAGTATTGTGTATATCGGCCCAGTATCGGATAGTCACGTGCTAGGGCTGGGGCTGGATAAGTGTCTGCCCCGTCCGAAGCACATGTCGGATGTCTGGTAACTAGTCTCTATAATCGGATATGTATGACCTAGTCATAATATCCCGATGGTTGCGCAACACTTAAGAGCACTAATACTGTATCCTGCGTGACATCATCTCCAACTATGACTGGAGTGATACTTCCGTCTTGACATCACACCCAATACACTACGACTCTCTGATAAACCCAGAAGTGGTGTACGCAGAACCGGTTAAAGCCATGTACCACCAAGACCAAAGTCTATCGATTATCGTAAGTATTAGCGATGCAAGTCTCAGGTTAAGACTATACACACCTACCTTGATTTCGGCCTCCCATAGACACATAGTCATAATACCAATGGGATTCCGAGGGGTCTATCCAGAGCGAAGCTGTTTCCCGTACCATCGGTGAAACACGACCTCCTATCGCACTTGCATAAGTATCCAATACTTATATATATGAGAACTATGCCGTTGTGCCCTCACAACGCGAACAAGTGCAATACTAGCCTATTCCGCATTATCGATGTCCAGTCTCGATAATACTCCGGCTATGGATATTTAATGATTAATCCTTCGGGGACTGATACTGTCTCATATCATTCTCAGTCCAGGAACTAATCATATGGACCTCTCTTCATTTATTCATTTATGGTGATCTAATCACAAATGATGAGAGTGCAATTTCCTTGTCACATAGTTAATTTGTACAACAACACCGTGATCTGTACAAATAGTGACGCTATGGGTCATTTTGTCCAACAGCTGGTACAATGTCTGCCCCGTACGAAGCATATATCAGATTACTAGTTACTAGTCTCTTTATTATCGGATAATCATGACCAAGTCATATTATCCCGATGGTTGCAACCCTTTAGAGAACCAGTTTTGTATCCTGCGTGATCATCATCTCTATATGACTGGAGTGATACTTCCATCTTGACATCACACCAAACACACTACGATTCTCAATATACCCCAGCAGAGGCGTACCAGAACCTGTTTAAACCCCTGGACGACCAAAACCAAAGTATATTAATTGTCGCAAGTATTAGCGGTGCAAGTCTCAGGTTAAGACCAAATACACCTACCCTGATTTCGGACTTCCATAGACACATAGTCACTACCAATGGAATTCCGAGGGGTCTATCCAGAGCGAAGCTATTTCCCGTTCCATCGGTAAAACACAACCTCCTATTACACTTGCATGAGTATCCTATACCCAAATATATGAGAATTATGCCTTTTGTGCCCTCACAACGCGTAAAGTGTAATACTAATAGTCTTTACGCATTTATTATCAATGTCCAATCTCGATAATACTCTGACTAGGGATATTTAATGATTTATCCTTCGTGGACTGATACTGTCTCAAATCATTCTCAATCCAGGAACAAATCATAAGGACCTCATATCATTTATATATCTTGGTGATCTAATCACAAATGATAAGAGATCAATCTCCTATGTCACATAGTTAAGTTGTATAACAACACCATGATCTGAACAAATAGTAACGCTATGGTCATAATTGTCCACAATCTCCCACTTGGCCTATAGTTAGTCACTCGAGTGTCCTACACTCGAATTATGTACGGTTGGCTCAAATGCTGAGAAGGTTTTCGTCAGCGGATTTGCATTATGATTATCACTGATGCGATTTATTCGATCATCACATCGTCAATGTATGATTCGAACGAATCAGATGAATATCGAAGTATGTATCTGGATCGTTGATGAGACCATAAATTCTTTACCCTGTGCTGAAGCCTGGCTCAGCGGCTAATAGAACTATATCTAATCTAATTAGATTTATTATCGACCCAAATGGCTTCTATTGCTGCCTCAGCTGCAGCAATAATAACCCGCATTTGTTGTTTATTCGGTAACAATATCTTGCTTGGAAGATTTCCAGCTCACTGTTCCGTTATTCAAACTATATAGTACCGTTTGCGACTTTTAGTCATTTTATCGGTCTGGAAACTTGCAGTAGTTATCCCAGTCACTTCAAGTTATCATTCTCCATATATTAAGATAGCATCTTTAGTTCTCTAAGATACTAAAGGATGTTCTTAACATCAATCCAGTGACTATCACATGGATTGGCCTGATTGTGAATCCATATGCTCAAAGCGTATAAGACACCAGATCGCGTACATTTTTCAATGTACGATTTCTCGAAGAGTTATCATGAAAGCCAAGCTTTCACCGATTGTATTATGGGAATATCATTTCCAAGAAATGATTTATTATCATTATTTATAGGACGGCCACTCTCAGTGCACTCCCACTAACCTCCTTATATACACAAGAATCATTTCGTTTTGAATTAAATCATAAACTA
>SKCR01010325.1:0-22405 GCA_019454045.1 Zanthoxylum bungeanum | reverse complement strand
TCAAATTTATGTTGTGATTCTCTGATCACTGAAGAGTATTTTGTGAGGAAAAATAAATACCCTCTATGTCTATTTGAATAGAATTTACAAGTATTACAAAACTTGTACAAAAAACCTCACAAACTAACTACACTCTCTAAGATTTCTTGCCTTGAAGCTTTTAATATTTTGGGATGGTTTGAGCTCTCAAATGAGCTCTCTATTTATAGTGAAGCTCAAGCTAACTATTACAACCATTCTATAAATGCACCTGAAGCAAACTTGGTTTTTGCTTCATAAGTCAATAAAGAAGATTTCTCATTTGGATACTTGCATCACAAATTTCAACATCCAAATTTTCCACCAAAAGTTGTCTTGGATTGTTCTTAGAATGCAGCTGGATTCTATAATTATCTCGGGTATGTCTCTACACAGCTTTAGCTTATCCCGAATAATCACATTTGTTAACATGTCAGCTGGATTCTCATATGTATGGATCTTCACTAGTCTCAGCATTTGTTGATCCATCACCTCGCGTATCCAATGATAGCGAATATTGATATGCTTCATCTGTGAATAATATATGGAGTTCTTGCTCAAGTCCATAATATTCTGACTATCACAATGTATCTTGTATTTTATCTGTTTGATCCTTAATTCTTGAAGAAAATGCTTTAACCACAACATTTCTTTTCCTGCTTTCGTTGCTGCAATATACTCAGCTTTTGATTTTGTCCAAGACAAGCCAGGTGTTCATTTTCCATTCAAAATAGTTCTGGTCTCTTTTCAATTTACTAGAAATCGAAAGTCGCGCTAATGGATTTGTGGCAGCTATCTACAAGACAATAATTAAACACTAGCAGAACATCTTCATTTCAATATAAAAACACTAATACGATTATAGATTTTAAATCTATTAGTGTTCTCACACTACTTTACGTAATTCCGTAATCTCCCTTAATAGAAAAATAGAAATTTGACAATCAAAATTTCATAGCGGGAAATCGATCCCAAGACATTTACTCAAGCCTCACAATAATGACAGTATTGGCTTTCATAAACTCATTAGGTAGACCTCCAAGGTCAATCACATTCATGTGACTCCTAAGTTTGGTCCTGAACTATTTCTTATCCTCACAATAATGACGGTATTGGATTAAGACGTGTTCCAGGTGTATACTTATCAATGTGCACTAATGACCTTCGTAAGTACACCCTCACAATAATGACAGTATTGGGTGACTACGTCAACTCATCACGCTACATCTAATGTTTTACCGGAGCGATCTAAGTTCTGACCATTTATACCCTCACAATAATGACAGTATTGGGCATAATTAATAAGAACTAATTCATTTCCGTATTGACAATACGGACTATCCTATAATGCTTCAACATTATTAATATTATTACTTAAATAAAGTAATCACCTAATCACGAGAGATTTATGGCAATCAAGTCATAAACATACTTGGGTCAAAATAAAATTTTAATTTAAAACATGCAATGCATATCCAATATGACTTATGCATAATTAAATTAAAATTATAGAGGCATATATTCAAATATATGTCAAACATGCAACATGTGTTGTGTGGTTAAGACTTGTGCTGATATCATTCTGTTGGGGCAGTTGTGGAACCCATATGGTCAGATCGATGTCTCGCACAACGGAAGTGGGTCTAACCCGTGGATATTGGTGTATTTTTAAATTATTTTATGGAATAATATATTTTATTATAAGTCTATAGGAACAAATCAAGGTCGAATCGGAGTCCAAAAACCCCGGAACGAATAAAATGAAGTTTAAGCGCTCATAGGCAACCACTCTTCGCGTGTCGCGATGCGCAGGCTTGGGAGTCACAACGCCCAATCTGTGAATGCTCGGCGCACGACGCGCAAGGGTGAGCGTCGTGATGCCCGCAACTCTGAGAGGTGAGTGTCGCGATGCTGGAGATTACAGTCACTATGATGTCCTGTGTAAAATATTGGCAATGAGCAAATTTACTTGAATCCAATCTAAAACACTTCTAATTTTCTCCAAACACTTCAATACACTTAAAATCCAATTTTAACATCAAAACCAACATCAACATATGTTATACAACAAACATACATATATTCTAAATACATATATGCATTTCTTTGAATCAAAACATAAACCAAAATAGAATCCCACAATAAAGTGACTCATGAATAATTCTAGGTCACTCATAGGTGGTCAACTGATTCTAGAATGGTAGCCATAACTCCAAGCTATCATCTAGAGTTCAAGACTCTAATTTTATGTTCCTTGTCAAAGATGAACATTTTGACCCAATTACAAGCATATTGTGTTTATGCTTCCAAAGCTTCCATACACATTTCATTAGCCCAATTTCAACATCAAGCTATGTTATTATGTATCCAATACATAATACACCACTATATGTTTCATTAATGATAACAACTCATTAATGAAAACATAGATTTAGAGAAGATCAAACTTACCTAACAAGCTTGATTCCAATATTCAATATTCTTCTCCTTATTGAAATATTGTAGAGAACTTCCAAGGCTAGCAAACCTGTTCGAAGATCTAATCTTCTTCTCCTTGTTGTTGTTGAGAATTTCCAAAGCTAGCAAACTTGATATGAAGATCCAATCTTCTTCTCCTTGTTGTTGTAGAGAACTTCTAAAGCTTCTACCACAAAAACTTTACTTAGACTAATATTTCTTTCTTTTGTTTAATGCATGTTTTAGCTTACTTTGTCTTTGATTAAAAACTTGTTCAAGCTTGCCTTTTATAGCAAAACTTATGCAATTTTTAATTAATAAAAGTTCTCATCAATTTTATGTAGGCTTAATCTAATTTGTCCAAATATGTATAATTATGTGTGACTAATTACCTTTGTCTACCACTTTGATTTAATCCAATTAAATCAAAATAAAATTTAATAAATGGATTAGTTCAATGTCTACCACTTTGATTTAATCCAATTAAATCAATACAAATACACCTATTATTACATATTTATAATTACCAAAATATCCTCCAATTGTAGAGATATTTATGAAATTACAACAAAGCCCTTGTGTGATTTTAGATTAATCCATTTGGGTCAAAATAAATAATTAATGTTATCCAATAACACTTAATTATTTTAATTGATAATTATAATATCAAAAATTATCAGCGACCCAAGTGCTCAATGAGTACATTTCATATTGTGGGACTCTCTAAGTCCAGACACGTTCGTCATATAAATCTAGCTTATACGTAGGCAATTCGCCCACCTCTGAATTCGCAAAGAACACGAACGATCTTTCTGAATTATATAAGTCGAGGTCATCACATATGTTTAATAATCCCTTCATCGTAGGCTATCTGAGTTGTGCTTAGGAAATTTAGATTACAATGTCAAGTTTCTAAAGCGCACATCTCATGTTGACATGTCCACGATTCTTTACAACTAATCATAACACCATTTCTGATATATTCAATCCACCTTAGGTGATCGGCTTTGGCCAAAGTCTTAAGAATCGTGACTTACTCACATGGATACTTAAACCCCTTATGGTTCACATACGGGCCGACGGATCATATCTTGATAGGAACTTAATTAACGAGTGTATTGGTCCACACCCAACGAACATCTAGCGGTCAGACCATGAAAACTCTCTTACATATATGGCATCAAAGTGTGGAGGATCACACACATAATCAATTTTATCCAATAATCAAAGGATCACATATGCTACTCAACTCGAGGAGATTCATATTTACGGTGGTGTGTACTTCCAACTATTATGAATCACCTATGAATCATTCAGTATTCGCTCCAACTAATACTCAAATGTCTATACAAACTTTTCTTGCTCATGGTACATCGTGTTAAACCATTGGAACTTCAATTACAATATACGACATGTGCTAGTCTTCTAGGTTATATGAATTCAACCGTAGTCCAAAACCAACGATTAAGAATATTTTACTTTAAGAATAGTTTATAGTAGTAATATTATCCCAATATCAGACCACTCAATGTCCGATATTACTACATGACTATTCTAAGGTTGATGTCATTCTTAGCATATTTATATATCAATCTAATATGCATAATGTTGAAATGAAAATGTAGTTATTTTATTAATAAATAATAAAATATAATGTAGAATATATTATTCAGATTGGTGCTCCAAGCACCAACTCCAACAGTGGAGTGCGTGGAACAATCATTTCATGTCGAATGTTGTTTCTTTCGCAGTAGACATCGAACTCTCTGGAAGAGTACTCGCCTTCATTATCTGTGCGGAGGCACTTCAGTTTCTTCCAAGTTTCACACTCTACCATGACATGGAACAATTTGAAATGATATAGGACTTGATCCTTTGTTTTTAGGAAATACAACCACACCTTCCGAGTAGCATCGTCAATGAAATTCAAAAAATATTTTTACCACATAGTGAACTAACCTCCAATGGACCACAAACATCGGAGTGTACCAAAATGAGTAACTGTAATATTCTCGTAGAAGAGGAATTAAAAGAGACTATATGTAGCTTACCGAACAGACAATGATTGTAAGGATCTAGAACAACATTCTTGGAGACAGTGATTAGATCTTTTTTTGTCAAGGCAGACAACCATTTCTCACTTATGTGATCGAGTCTCTGGTGCCATAAATTTAGAGAAGTCTCTCGTTCAGCTACAATGAGGCTCTCTGCACATATATAACACCACGCCATAGGCAAGATGCTACTGATAGGAGATATGATTGACCCATCTCCATAAGCCTCTCAATTTAATGAAAATTCGGCATGATGTATCCTAAAAACTAGACAACCTGGATCGCATTCCAGCATCAAACGGAAACTAAGAATATATCAAACAAATAAAAAGGACCTAAGGTCCACACAAATCTCATCAAAATCATATCCTATGGGGCTCCGCCCACACTATCTATCAACACTCAAGGGCTCTGTGCCCACCACAACATAAATAATCAAACATTTACTAATTTATATATATACAGACATCGTGTTCAGCACGACAACAAAAATATTAATCTCAAATCCTCTACTTTTTAAAGCTTATCCCCAGACACTTGCGAGGGTGACTGCTGCTTGGGCGATCTGCGTCTCGAGCATGACTTCCAAAGCAGAATTGGCTAACCCATCTGTTAGCCAACCTGCAAAACTAGCAAACTGGCTTTGCGAGCACCCCAGGTCCTAGTCACGTCAAGATTTCGAGGGCATATACAAACTCCAAACGATCCCACGAACGCGCTGGAATCGACAGAATTCTGATCGGAGCTACTGTTCACTGACAAGTTACTATTCAATGAATCTTCTTTCCTCGTTTCGCATGAAATCATGCACGGAATGGAAAATCCATCACCGCCAACTTGTAGTACTCTCCGAGAGCTTCGATTAGGCGGGTCGCTCGAGTCGTGAAACAAAGCGACGGGCCGAGATCACGAAACCCATTCTCGCGTGTTTCTCTCCTCCCTGCACCGCCGTTCGCTGTCAACCGCGCAATCGCCGGCCACCACGAGATACGCCATGGCCGTACGATCACGATGGCGCCGGTGCGAGCCACCGTAGGCCGCCGAAGGGCCGTCCGTCGATGCCATTTCTCTCTCTTCTCCCTCTTCTCTGCTCTCTTTCTTCACGTCTCTGTTTCTTCACTTTTTTTCGTAATGATGAACAGTAAAAGAAGACTTAAATAATGCCATTCTAAAAATTACAAAATTACCCCCACTTTGAAGGGTATTTTCGATAATTCACTATTTTGAAGCCCTTCTGATGCAAATTTCGAAAACTGTTCAACGTCAAAGTTTTTTGTCTCAGAACAACGAGTCTGGTGGTGCAAGAATTAGCTCAATCGGAGTTCGTTTGAAAATTTTATAGGTTAAACAAGAATCTTTTACATGTATAACGATAAAATCAGAAATCGCGTAACTGATTCTCAGAACCACACATTTTCCAAAGCGATGAAACTTCACTTAAAAATATTCTCACCTATTTTCCAACACATAAAGTTTGATTTTCGATTACCATCGCGTTCTAAATCCTTAACTTTAATTCGATAACTTTCCCGAACTGTTCCGAAAAACCCGGGATATTACATTCTCCCCTCCTTATAAAAATTTCGTCCTCAAAATTTCTTTGTGCTTATGTCTGATCATTTGTAACCGATTGTATGTACATTACCATCTTATCCGTATTCGGAAGTCGCCTCACTTACACCTTTTCGAAAGTTACGTATTCCATACACCAATACAAACTATACTATTTCCAAAACAAAACGCATCGAATCATACATTTCTTGCCCAAATCAAATCAAACTTGTCATTTTAATCCATATTAATTCATATGAACTCGCTCAACCATTTCAAATTCATCCATCACAGAAAGAAAGTCAAACACGGATTCTATACAGCCAATCACATACATCATCCGAAACGAGGAGCATAGCACATATTCTTTGCACGTAATCAAATACAGTATCAAACATAAACTTAACACAATTTTATACTATCTATTTCGTCCACAGTTCAAAATGGAACTTATTCATTTCACATCAGGTCATTCTATATCATATATGTAAATGGCATCAATATCAAAGTTTACATTTATACATATCCCATCGCACATACAACTTTGTATGGCCGACCATAAAGTATACATAGCCCTTACCGTACTCAAAAGATCTGTGACTAATCATAAACTTACATACGTGCTCTTATAATGATCATAAACTATTATACCAACAAATACCTCTATCGTCACAACAAAAGTGACAACCATAATACTCTTATGATGATGATAGTCTGAAATTTGTCAATCTCTCTCATCATTAAAAAAAAACGAAAACAATCTCTTTTAAAACCATTTCGAAAATACATTTGAAAAACACTTTTACTATAAACAAAAAAATCAATTTCAAAATCTATCATCGTAAATCCATATCGAGCATCCAGTATAACTCACTGATGAAACATAAACGAGCGCCCAATGCCCGAATCGCGCGCACAAATCGGACAATGAACGAAATGATCCTCTGTCGACAGAGGGTCGGGTCGGCCCACTGCAGTTGGGTAAACCCATAAACGAGCATCACGGCAGAAACATGTCATATCAAATTATAAAACTGTAAAAAAATATACGCCGTGACAGAAAACATATCATATCGTATAATATCATGAAAATATCATGAAAATCATGAAATACATCAAAATTTAAATGTAATTCTTTGAAATCATTTCCCCCCCCAAAACATAAATATGTGTAAATCAAAAATAAATCTTTGATGCAAAGTTTTCAAAATACATACCGATCGTCCACTACTCACTCGCGCGCATTGACCGGACAATGTATGGACCATGTCGACATGGTAGTGGGCCAGCCATTTCTGATGGTCTGGACCCTATAACGAGTGCCCGGGGGCCAATCCGGAACGAAACATATACGAGCACCACAGAGGGTCAAAAACATAAAATCATCAAACACCGTGGCAGAAACAGATTTTCGAGCGACTCGGCGAAAATAGGTTTTGTAGTTTAAAAATATCAAAATCATTTCGAGCACCGAGACATAAACATATTATCAAGCACCTCGACGAAAATATATTGATAGATCTCAAATCATGAAAACGTGAATCAATCATCGAGGCAGAAGAAACATTTCTTTATCTTTTATAATCAAAATCAAAGCATCTGAAAACTTTCTTTCTTTCTCTTTTTCCTTTCATTTTTCTTTTCAAAACACTTTTGTGCCAAAAATCAAATCAAGTTTTCAAAACATGGTTCAAAAATACAATCCACAATTCAGACTATCAACATCATAGAATCTCTTATACCTCTGATTAGCGTAAACACACACGTATAACGCAAGCGTACGTATCGTTCAAGTAGTATAAAAAGTATCGATCCCACGAGGACTTAATATCTAATGTATTAATTTTATGATGTCAAATGATTACTAGTATCTAACATGTTGGTTGATTGATTTGAAATGGTGATGATTCTAAATTTAAAAACAAGTAAATAAAATTGCACAAAAGTAGGTTTAGAAAAATTCAATATTAAAAAACTATCTAGGGTTGTGAATCTTTCTAATATCTTTTAAAATATGACAGTGGTTATTTCATGATTGTGTAATAAATCGGTTTACTAACCTGGAACACTAAATATGCAAAAGCCTCTAGCGATGGTCAGACGCAAATACCCAGTTTAACCCAATTGAACCATATGTCTATGTCAACCAAATTATCTGGATTCATTAAGTTTAAGTCCAATTATGGCTACCCCGTCCGACAGGTATATGTCTATCCTGTAAGGAAATCTATTAAAGGGTTATCTATCCTCAAGGAAGATCGTGGGCTATTAAGTCTAAGGCTGAAACCTAAAATTCCTTTGTCAAGTTTATTTTAGATTTACCACATCAATCTTATTGGTGATCAGACAACAAGAAGCATTAAGCTTAAGACTTAATAAGTAAACCTTTAAATTACCCAAACTATAAAATATCCCATTATAAAACCGGTGATATTAGAATTCATCACAACCCCAGATAAATAACTTAGTTACGACACATAACTAGGGCTAGTAAAAACTTAAAGTAAAGACATAAAGTAAAAATGCTGAAAAGTAATTGCGGGGTAAAGTAAAAGCTGAAAAGTAAATTACAATAAAATAAAATGATAAGGTAAAAGGATCAACTTTTACTATTTACTATTTAGATATCTCTCTTAATATAATATATTAACTTGTGATTATTTTACCAACCGTCCATATAGGCGGTAACCTGATTAAGTCAAATTAAGTCCAACCAGCCATAAAGGCGGAACCAAAATAAAACCTGCCATATAGGCCGTAAGAAAAATTTAATTACCAACCGACCAATCTGGCGGTATCCTGATTAGTCAGGTTTAAACTAGATTAAAATGAATTACAACCGACCAATATAGCGGTATCTTTTTTAAGTCAAATTTTAAATAGTGAATATATTATATTTAAGGGAGATTAATCTAAATAGCAATAGTAAAAGAATTACCTTTCACTCTAGCAGAGGGGAAGTTACCTTCTCATGGTGAATAGTAAAAACTGTAAAAAGTAAAAAGTAAATTACTATTATTATAGAACGTAATTAAAATTAATTAAAAAACTAAACTTTAAAATAAACTAGATAGAAAACTCTCTATTTACATTAGAGAATTAGAGAGGAAGGTACATCTGAAACTGAAATTTTGAGCTTATTTATAGGCGTCAGTAGGGGTCGGCGTCGCGACGCCCAGATCGCGTCGCGACACGGGACATTGTTGATGTGGCAGCTTCTGGTTCGTCGTTTCAGATTCGGATAAGGTGATAAGGTGACACGGGCAGGGTAGTTGGGGAGTTCAATTATTGCGACACGTGGCGGCTTCTGATTGGCTGATTTCAGATTCTTATCGCCATGTGTCAATTGCGGATAAGTGAGTCAATAATTGGCGCTGACGTGGTGAAAGTGACTGTCGGCACCATAGAATTACGACACGTGGCATGCTATGATTGGCTGATGATGACGTGGTGATGATGTGGCACGTTGACTTGGTCAACTGGGTTGTGGATGATGATGTGGCAGACACGTGGAGTGACAGCGGCGACATGTGGTGATGGCGACTGTCGGCACCGTAGGATGATGACATGTGGCACGGCGTACGTTAGCAGATTGAATGTGATGGTGACACATGGCACGACGCACGTTAGCAAAGTCAAACTTTTCTCAGATTCTGACTTGTGGACCCGCACACGTTAGCAAGTCTTGGTGAATGTTAGGCGTCGCGACGCCATAGGCTTGCGCGTCGCAACGCGCAGAATTACGAAATGCCATTTTTTTCTAACTTTCACTGTTTGGTCCAAATTACCTCCAGAATGTCCTGAAACTTTATTTATCTACAAAATAACACAAAACACATCAAAATATTCACAAAACTCAAGAAACTATACAAAATACTAGGTTAAAATGAGTGGGAAATAGTGATATAATTACCACTCATCAACCCCTAAAACCTAACATTTTGCTAGTCCGCGAGCAAAACATAGAATAAAATAACATAAAAATCTTTAAAATAAAATTTAACTAAGCCACTTTCGTAGGGATCACGGTTGCATTTAGCGTATGCAACAAGCCTTTAAACCCATAGGGTCCCTAGTGGACGAGTTGTAGTCTCGTGAGGGTTTACAGCAATGATACCCACAACATTTACAAAAGTAAAAATGTAGTGAAAACTAATGCACACAAATAAAAAAAGGAAGCGAAAAGAGAATAAAGAAGTTAGTGACTAATCAGATGAAACTTATACTCCAAGTAAATAGTTGTTTTTTTTTTTCTAAATTACTGAATAAGTAAATTCTCCGATTATATTTACCATTCTCCATATACACAGCCAACAAAAATTAAACAACTCATTTTTGCCCACAACAGTCACAAGTGTAGTTGATAAGAGAGTAATATTTTTGTCCTAAAGTTTTATCAGAATTCACACTTTTTGTAGCAATGGAATAATTTTCTGAATTTTCTTATTTTTTCTATGATTTTTGATTTTTTTTATTTATATACAATATATTCCATCTATGTAGCGAGTGTTGGGTCGGTGACTCCCAAACCAGTTGGCTTTAGGGTACCAGGTGTTAAGACACCCCTACGGACTTAATTACTCAGACTTCAGATATATATATTTTTTGCAACATCTTTGATCAATGTAGCGAGCCTTGGGCCAGTGACTCCCAAACCAGTTGGTTTTAGGGCATTAGGTGTTAAAACACCCTTACAGACCTAATAACTCAGATCTCAGATTTTTTTTTACTCCATTGCTTTTTGAGATGTTTCCTCCAATTAAAATAGAGCACTGAATATTACAAACTTTTCAATTTTAGCTCATGTCCGTATGTTACTATGCATGTTGATAATATCTGCTAACTGAACATATGAAGATCCATTTAGTCAGTTTTTATGGAGAATTTACAAATTAAATAATTTAAAATGAAATAAACAAAAACTAACTTGTTCAAAAATGGTTGAGATACGTCTCAGGAGTGCAAATTCCTTACACAGCTATCTCTTACCAATTTCACATTTTTAGTTAAAATAAAAAACAAAAACGTAAAATATTTTGTAATTTTTGAAAAATTTTCAATTTTTTTGTATTTTCGAAAAATTTGGACTAAAAATAAAAATAACACACCGCTAAAAACAAGATAATGATAAACTAATTCCATCCCCAAAACCTAAATGAGACATTGTCCCCAATGTCTTAAACAGTAGAAGAAGAGTTTAGAAGATAGTACTTGAAATTCTACATGAAAAGTTAAAAGTTAAGATCCAGATTAATCCGATGCCTCTTACCACGATCGTCTTCGGACCAATTATCTTTGAAAGGATCGGGTCAATTTGTGGTTCATAGGGTAAGATTTGGTCAATTAGATCCGGAGTAGTTCTGGCAGTGAAGATGAGTTCTTTTAAAGGTTTTGACACTAACCCATTTCTCCGAGCATCATCAAGAAACACTCAAAGAAAATCATAAAATCCATCAACGTTAAACAGCCCAATTGGTTTCTGGTTTATGTTCAAGTTCGCCCAAGATAGCACTATAAAAATTTCCTCCAATGTACCCAAGCCACCTGGCAAAGCAATAAAAGCATCAGCACGGTTAATCATTTCTACTAATCGTTCAGACATATCTGGCACGATCAGTTCCTCTCCGTTTGATGGTCCAATAAGATTTTCCTCTGCCAAGGGTTTTGGGATGATTCCCAAAACGTGACTGCCTCATTCCTGTACGGCCTTTGAAATGATCCCCATTAGTCCAAGATTGCCTGCGCCATATACTAAGTGCATATTCCTTACAGCTAAGAATCGACCCAATTCTTGTGCTGCTTCTACGTATTGTGGCTTAACACCAACACTAGTACCGCAAAACACACAGATGTTCTCAACTCGTCTTCTTGAAGTGGCTTCCATGTTTTACTCTGGATGTCTTCAAAAGTGCAATGATGAGTTGAATTTATAACACCTGTAAAGGGTGAGTAAATAATAGCACTAGTACCTGCCAAATGATAATTATTAGTTAATAGTAAAATAAATCATGATAGTCAAAAAGGTTTGGATCCCGTCGGAGAAAATAAAAGAAAACAACAAAACAAATTACAATTATTAGGAAAGACAAAGAGATATAATATTTACAAGAAAAGTAGCGGCTTGATTGACGTCTATGCGTCAGGGATAAGCTTCCCATCCAATTTTCTTATAAATTGGCAAACATGGTCTTTTTGAATCAGATTCCCAAGACTTAACTGTTGTCTTTCTTTTTGAAATTGTGCATATAACACATGAATTTCATGATACGTATATCCACTGGGATGCGTCTCAAGAGTTTTAGATATATCATCCAAAGACTCCTTACTCAAGCCATCCCTAATGAAATTAATCTTATCATCGTGGTTATCAGACACCATTCCTAAAGAACGACAATGAGTATCACAAAACATACGAGCACATTTAAAACAGACACACATTCTTTTGGCTCTTCTCTTTTTAGCATAGGTGTTACTTCCTAAACCACGCAGATGTGAAATAAAAGAGTCAGAAGACTCACCTGCCAATCGGACCCGTGCTTCAATAATCCAACGAATGTCAGTTGGAATACCTTTATCATCAGTAACCTCATCCGTTCCAAGCGAGCTTTGTAGACTTTCATCAGAGATTTTGAGGGAGAGAAGGAAATTGCTTGCAAAGATTTGCGAGAGCTTCTTCCATCGTGAAATGAATTTACCTTCAAAAATTAACCAAACAAAAATAAAACACACCAGATCACAATATATACACAAATTGCATGAGTTGCCTCCCTGCGAGCGCTAAGTTTAACGTCGACAGCTAGACGTGACTTCTCGAATGTTAGGCTGGATCTGAAAGTGTGACACTTTCTTTTTGTCTCAAACGATTCTCCCCAGTAGTGCTTGACATGCTGACTGTTAACTTTGAATGTTTCGTTGGAGTTGGGATCCAGTAACTCAACAGCTCCATATGGTAAAACCTGAGTGATCACAAATGGACCTGACCATCTTGATTTCAACTTTCCAGGGAAAAGTTTCAACCATGAATTGTACAACAACACTTGCTGCCTTGGTTCCAACTGTCTGTGCACTATTTTTCGATCATGCCATTTCTTGGTCTTTTCTTTATATAATCTGGCATTCTCATAAGCCTGTAAGTGAAATTCCTCCAATTCGTTAAGTTGGTGAAGTCGTTTCCCTCC
Source organism: Zanthoxylum bungeanum (assembly GCA_019454045.1). Taxonomy (NCBI): domain Eukaryota; kingdom Viridiplantae; phylum Streptophyta; class Magnoliopsida; order Sapindales; family Rutaceae; genus Zanthoxylum; species Zanthoxylum bungeanum. Next base: position 9,147 of record SKCR01010325.1, on the reverse strand, counting down.
TGCAGCTTGTGAATCAAGATTCAACTTCTTCAGTGCCTAGTACGCAGATGGAACGATTTTCCAAACACCAATTGATATGGGGACATACCAATGGGTGTCTTGTAAGCTGTTCGGTAGGCCCATAATACATCATCTAGTTTTGTAGACCAGTCTTTCCTTATTGATCCAACAGTTCTCTCCAAGATTCTTTTGATTTCCCTGTTTGAAACTTCAACCTGTCCATTTTACTGTGGATGGTAAGCAGTGGCAACCTTGTGAGTAACTCCGTATTTGGATAGGAGTGCATCAAAGTATCTGTTACAGAAATGTGAGCCACCATCACTGATAATTGCCAAGGTTTTCCGAACCGAGTGAAAATATTCCTTTTCACGAATTTGATCACCACTTTTGAATCATTGGATGGTAGTGCAATTCCTTCAACCCATTGGAGACATAGTCTACAGCAACCAAGATGTACAGGTTTCCGGATGATGGAACAAAGGGTCCCATGAAATCTATACCCCACACATCGAATATCTCCACTTCCAGAATGTTGTACAATGGTCCTTCATTTCTCCTTGAAATATTCCCCATTATCTGGCACCGTCACATTGAAGAGCAAAAAAGATAAGCATCTTTAAAAAGAGTGGGCCAGAACAAACCTGATTTAGAAAATTGGCTGCTGCAGTTGTTTCCGCTGAAGTGTCCGCCATATGGTGATGAATGACAGTGCCTGCAAAACACTATTGACCTCCTCTTGTGGAACACACCGTCTCAATAATTGATCGCACACATTTTAATAGGTACGGCTCATCCCAGACATAGTGCTTGACTTCTTTGAAGAAATTCTTCGTTGCTGAGTTGTCCATTCCAACGGCCATTTTCCTGACACAATGTAGTTGACAAAGTCAGCATACCAAGGGGCATCTTTGTTTTCATGGCAAACAGCTGTTCATCTGGAAAAGTTTCTTTGATTAACAGATCTTTGCCAGCTGTTTCTCCATTCTCGAGCCTTGATAGATGATCTGCCACTGGTTTTCTGTCCCTTTCTTGTCTTTGATCTCCACTTCAAATTCTTGCAGAAGAAGTATCCAACGAATCAATCTGGGTTTGGCATCTTTCTTCATGATCATATATTTGATTGCTGAATAATCTGTGTAGACCACCACTTTGGGACCCAGCAGATATGGGTGGAATTTGTCAAAAGCGTACACAACTGCGAGCAACTCCTTTTCAGTGGTTGTGTAGTTGAGTTGAGCTCATTCAAAGTTCTGCGTAGTGGAGTAGTAATGGTGTGGAAAATATTTGTTTTGCGTTGTCCCAAAACTGCACCTACAGTAAAATCACTAGCATCACACATTACTTCAAATGGAATGGTCCAGTCAGGTGCTACAATGATGGGGGGACAGAAATCAGCTTAGTTTTAAGATCTCAAAAGCTTCCTGGCATTCTTTGGTGAAGTTGAAAGGCACATCCTTCTCCAGAAGATTGCACAGAGTTTAGCAAGCTTGGAAAAGTCTTTGATAAATCTCCTGTAAAAACCTGCATGTCCGAGAAAACTCCGAATCCCTTTTACAGATGTCGGCGGAGGTAGTTTTTCAATTGTTTCAATTTTGCTTTGTCTACCTCGATTCCTTTTTGTGAGATCCGGTGTCCAAGAACAATGCCCTCATGTACCATGAAATGGCATTTCTCGCAATTGAGCACCAGGTTTGTATCTTCGCACCTTGTAACACATGTTCCAAATTTTGCAAGCAGTAGTCAAAAGAATCTCCAAACACAGAAAAATCATCCATAAAAACCTCCATACTCTGCTCCAGCATGTCTGAGAAGATGGCCATCATGCAACGCTGAAATGTAGCAGGGGCATTACATAATCCAAATGGCATCTGCGGAAAGCAAAAGTACCATAGGGACATGTAAAGCAGTTTTCTCCTGGTCTTCTGGGCGATGGCAATCTGATTGTACCCTGAATATCCATCCAGAAAACAATAGAAATCATGTCCCGCCAGTCTTTCTAACATCTGGTCAATGAATGGTACGGAAAATGGTCATTTTGTGTTGCTTTGTTCAGCTTTCGGTAGTCCATGTATACTCTCCATCCAATCAGCGTTCTGGTTGGGATTAGCTCGTTCTTTTCATTGGTAACCACAATGATTCCTCCTTTCTTCGGCACACAGTGCATAGGACTCACCCAAGTACTATCTGAGATGGGGTAAATGATGCCAGCATCCAACCATTTGATGATTTCTTTCTTTACGACCTTCTTCATGATTGGATTGAGTCTCCATTGATGCTCCACTGTGGGTTTGTTCATCATTCATCAGAATCTTGTGCATAAAAAATGATGGACTAATGCCTCGAATGTCTGCTATAGTCCAGCCAATGGCTCTTTTGTGCTCTCGTAATACTCTCAGTAACTTTTCTTCCTGCTCCAATATAGTGAAGAAGAAATAATAACAGGTAATTCAGAAGAGTTTCCAAGAAATGATACCTGAGATGGCTCGGAAGTAACTTCAGCTCCAGCTGTGGTGGTTCTTCAATCGAAGGCTTGATTCGATCTTTCTTTGGCAGTTCCAGGCTTTCAACTTGTGGTGTTGATTTGAATCGGAATGGTTTGTCAAGGTAGTTGATACATTCCAGGATTTCAGCATCTAGCTCGCTGTCAGTCATGTTGGTGATGCAAGCTTCAAGTGTATCCGTGGGATTTAGCTCAGTATCCTGAACGATACTATCAACAACATCATCTCTGAAGCATTCTTCTTCCTTTTCATCATTCGGGAATTTCATGGCTTTGAAAACATTGAAAGTAACTTCTTGGTCCTGAACTTTCATGGTTAGTTCTCCTTTTTGTACATCAATCACAGTTCGTCTTGTCGCCAAGAATGGTCTTCCAAGAATGATAGGCACATCTTTGTCTTCTTCCATGTCAATGATAATGAAATCTGCTGGAAGAATGAGTTTGTCGACTTTGACCAGCACATCTTCAACAACACCTCTTGGAAATGCGAGCGTTTGATCACAAGTTGTAATGAGACTGAGGTAGGCATTGCTTCTCCAATTTGCAGTTTCCTGTAAATAGAAAAAGGCATCAAATTAACACTTGCACCTAAGTCACATAAAGCCTTACCGATATAATGTTCTCCAATGGTGCATGGGACAGTGAAACTGCCAGGATCTTTCAGCTTGGGGGAAGTTTCCTCTGAATAATGGCACTGCATTCTTCCGTCAATGCTATTGTCTCGTAGTCTCCCAATTTTCGTTTTCGTGAAAGAATGTCTTTCATGAATTTTACATAGATGGGCATTTCTTCCAAGGCTTCTGCAAATGGAATGTTGATGTGAAGCTTTTTGAACACCTCCAGGAATCGAGCAAACTGCTTGTCCAGTTTGTTTTTCTGAAGTCGCTGAGGAAAAGGTGGAGGTGGAGTGATCTGTTCTTTTTCCTTTGCTTATTTTCCTCCATCTGTTGCTTTGTTTCTTTTGAAACTTCCTCAATTGTTGCCTTGATTCCAACATCTTTGTTGATTTCAGTACCGCTTTTCAAGGTAATGGCTTGACATTGCTCATTCCTCGGTTCCTTGGATTGGTTGTGTGTTGCTGGGAAGATTACCTGGCGGTCTGTAACTTTGAGCATTGGCCAGTTGTCCGATTTGATTCTCCAGTGCTTTTATGGAAAAGATTGGCTCTGAAAGATAGCATCATATGATGCTTGTTGTTTTGATCATCTCTGCAATCCATTCTTTCATTTCTGGTTCTTTTCATGTTCCTGGCCTTTGTTCTGTTGTTGAAATCCTGGTGGTGGATAGTTCTGCTTTTGAAATCCAAGTGGTGGATTGTTATTTTGTCCTGAATTGTTGCTCCATGAAAAATTGGGATGATTCCTCCACCATGGGTTGTAGGTGTTGGAATATGGATTGTTCTCCTATCTGTTGAAATTGTTGACATAATTCACCGTCTCTTCAAGTTGGTGTGGTTCTGGTGCTCCTCCATATGGTGAACTTATGGATCCAGTGCTGAGAGTCTCCATGAATTTGCATATCTGATCCAGCTTGGCATTGACTGCTGTATTGGCTCCACTTTCATAAATTCCTGCAATTATTTGGATCATGCTCCTTTCTGTTGGCCACAAGGAATTGTTGTTGGCCATTTCTTCGATTAGGTCCCAGGCTTGATCTTCTCCTTTTGCCATTAAATCTCCTTCAGCAGCAGCAACGATTATGGTTCTCATCAGTCCAGAAAGTCTATTATAGAAGGTTTGGACTTGAAGCCATTTTGGAATCTCATGGTAAGTACATTTCTAGAGCAAATCTTTGTACCTTTCCCAAGCTTTGTAGAGAGTTTCTGAGTCTTGTTGCACAAAGGATGTGATGTCATTCCTCAGCTTTCCAGTTCTGGCTGGTGGAAAGTACTTTGCAAGAAATTTGGTGGCTAAAGTTTTCCAAGTTGTGATGGAACCTACTGGTAGTGAATGTAGCCAAGCTTTAGCTCTGTCTTTCAAGGAGTATGGGAAAATATGCAGTCTCATTGCTTCTTCAGCTTCTCGGTTGTAATTGAAAAGCCGCAAAATTCCAGGAAGTTGCTGATGTGGGCATTAGGATCTTCAGTTGCATTCCCCCCAAACTGAACTGACTGCTGAATCATCTGAATGCATGTTTTGATGTCACCTGCATTTGCTGGTAAGGAGGAAGTACAATACATGAAATGAGTCTGTCACCACAGAATTGTTCTGTCTCGAATGGGAATTGGTGGTGCAACCTCCAAAGGTTCATGTTCCATGTTTACTAAAGCTTCTTGGCCTTCTCGCCTTTCCCTTCTCAACTGTCTGATGGTTCTTTCAATTTTCCGGGTCAAGCGGTCGTCGAAGTTCAAAGCTTCTGGTTCGTCTCATGAAGGATCTGAGAACCTGAAACACAAGAAAAAAAAAAACAATAAATAAAAAGAAATTAGATACAAGTAAAGGTATCTAACCTATAAACTAATAGTGAAAGATAAATAAGTCCCCGGCAACGGCGCCAAAAACTTGACCGGTGTAAACACACACGTATAACGCAAGTGTACGTATCATACAAGTAGTATAAAAAGTATCGATCCCACGATGACTTAATACCTAATCTATTAATTTTATGAGGTCAAATGATTACTAGTATCTAACAGGTTGATTGATTGATTTGAAATGGTGATGATTCTAATTTAAAAAACAAGTAAATTTGCACAAAAGTAGGTTTAAGAAAATTCAATATTAAAAACTATCTAGGGTTGTGAATCTTTCTAATATCTTTTAAAAGATGAAGTGGTTATTTCATGATTGTGTAATAAATCGGTTTACTAACCTGGAACACTAAATTATGCAAAAACCTATGTCGATGGTCAGACGCAAATACCCAGTTTAATCCAATTGAACCATATGTCTATGTCAACCAAATTATCTGGATTCATTAAGTTTAAGTTCCAATTATGGCTACCCCCGCCCGACAGTATATGTCTATCCTGTAAGGAAATCTATTAAAGGGTTATCTATCCTCAGGGAAGATCGTGGGCTATTAAGTCTAAGGCTAAAACCTAAAATTCCTTTGTCAAGTTTATTTTAGATTTATCACATCAATCTTATTGGTGATCAGACAACAAGAAGCATTAAGCTTAAGACTTAATAAGTAAACCTTTAAATTACCCAAACTATAAAATATCCCCTTATAAACGGTGATATTAGAATTCATCACAACCCCAGATAACTAACTTAGTTACGACACATAACTAGGGCTAGTAAAAACTTAAAAGTAAAAGATAAAAGTAAAAATGCTGAAAAGTAATTGCAGTAAAGTAAAAGCTGAAAAGTAAATTACAATAAAATAAAATGCTAAGGTAAAAGGATCAACTTGGCATGCTGTGTGATTGGCTGATGATGGCGAAAGTGACTATCAGCACCATAGAATTGCGACACGTGGCATGCTGTGATTGGCTGATGATGATGTGGCAAGTTGACTCGGTCAACTAGTGATGTGGATGATGATGTGGCTGACACATGGAGTGACACATGGCGACATGTGGCGTGGCGACTATCGGCACCGTAGGATGATAACACGTGGCACGGCGTACGTTAGCAGATCGGCTGTGATGGTGACACGTGGCATGACACACGTTAGCAAAGTCAAAATTTTCTCAGATTCTGACTTGTGGACCCGGCGCACATTAGCAAGTCTTGGTGCATGTTAGGCGTCGCGACGCCATAGGCTTGCGCATCACGACGCTCATAATTACGAAAATGCCATTTTTTCCAATCTGTTCACTGTTAAATTACCTCCATAATGTCCTGAAACTTTATTTATCTAAATAAAAATAACACAAAACACATCAAAATATTTACAAAACTCAAGAAACTATACAAAATACTAGGTTAAATGAGTGGGAAATAGTGATATAATTACCACTCATCAACCTCAAAGCACCTTAAATTCACATTACTTACTTATACATATATCAATACAAACCTCATACTTTAACTCAAACATATACATATATCATATAATATAAACATATACAGATAAATCAAATCACCCATCTCAATCAAAATCACAACACATCATATCATATACCAGAAATCAAATCAAACATAAAACATATATAGTCTTTACGTCGCAGAGAAAACTTACTCAGACGATCGGATACCCTGTAGCAGCAGTAACCGACACCCTAACCTATGCTCTGATACCACAACTGTAACACCCTGCCAGAGGTAGGATGCTACCAGCAGGAGATAGGATTGACCCATCTCCATAAGCATTTGAATTTAACGAAAATTTGGCATGATGTATCCTAAAAAGTGGACAACCTGGATTGTAGTCCAACATCAAAGGAAACTAAGAATATATCAAACAAATAAAAGGACCTCAGGTCCACACAAATCTCATCAAAATCATATCATAGGGGCTCCGCCTACACCATCTGTCAACACTCAAGGGCTCTGTGCCCACCACAACATAAACAATTAAAACATTTACTAATATATATATATATATATATATACACACACACATACAGACCGTGTGTCAGCACGACAATAAAAATATTAATATCAAATCCTCTACTTTTTAAAGCTTATCGCCAGACACTTGCGAGGGTGACTACCGCTTGGGCGATCTGTGTCTCGAGCATGACTTCCAAAGCGGAAGTGGCTTACCCATCTGTCAGCCAACCTGTAAAACTAACAAACTGGCTTTGTGAGCACTCCAGGTCCTAGTCACGACAAGATTTCGAGGGCATATACGGACTCCAAACGATCCCACGAATGCGCTAGAATCGACAGAATTCCGATCGGAGCTACTGTTCACCGACATATTACTATTCACTAAATCTTCTTTCGTCGTTTCACATGCAACTGTGCACAGAACAGAAAATCAGTTATTGTCAACTTGTAGTACTCTCTAAGAGCTTCGATTTGGCGGGTGGCTCGAGTCATGAAACAAAGCGATGAGTCGGGATCACGAAACTCATTCTCGCGCGTTTCTCTTCTCCCTACGCCGCCATTCGCTGTCAACCGTGCAATTGCCGACCACCACGAGATGCAACATGGCCGGACGATCATGATGGCACCGGTGCGAGCCGCCATAGGCCACTGGAGGGTCGTCCACCGATGCCATTTCTCTCTCTTCTCCTTCTTCTCTTCTCTCTTTCTTCACGTCTCTGTTTCTTTTTTTTTTTGTAATGTTGAACAGTAAAAGAAGACTTAAATAATGTCATTCCAAAAATTACAAAATTACCCTCACTTTGACGGGTATTTTCGAAAATTCACTATTTTGAAGCTTTTCTGATGCAAATTTCAAAAAATATTCAACGCGAAAGTTGTTCGTCGATGGTGCAAGAATCGGCTCAATCAGAGTTCATTTGAAAATTTTATAGTCAAAACAAGAATGTTTTACACGTATAACGATAAAATCAGAAATCGCGTAACCGGTTCTTTGAACCACGCATTTTCCAAAGCGATGAAACTTCACTTAAAAATATTCCCACCTATTTTCCAACACATAATGTCTTATTTTCGATTACCATCGCGTTCTAAATCCTTAACTTTAATTCGATAACTTTCCCAAACTGTTCCGAAAAACCCGGGATATTACAACATACTTCATATGAGTCTTGTATAAAGTGCCACAAATATATCCTCGGGCGATGATCATGACACCTTTTTATTATTCTCCATGTGTCATTGATAAAGTGGCTAGCATAGCCCTGTTTACAAGAGCTACCCCCGAGAGTAGATTGAGTTGAAGTTCTAGAACATGTTTAACATCTTTCAGGGTTATTGTATACCCTGTATTTGTCTGCATCTGAATATCACAAATTCCCAGTATCTGAGAGGAACTGGTATTTCTCATCTTCACTGCACCAAAGTCTCATGCATTGTATGTTGTGAAGAAATCCATGTAAAATGTGACGTAGTAGGATGCTGCAATATCTACCATCCACCCATCATCTTGAGTTGCGGTGTGAAAGCTTGTATCTTTCTAAATATAGCAGATGGCTATATCTTCTGATATAACTACTAATGTCTCTGCACCGTTGTTCTTCGACTGAGAATTGTCTTGACCATGCTCTCGTTTTAGTTTTCGACAATTCTTCTTTAAATGGCCTTATATGCCACAATAATAACACTTATAGGTAGACTTTCTTCCATTTGTTGATTTGCCTCTAATTTTGCTTCTACCTCTCCCTCTACCTCAATTTTTATCTCGTTGTCTTCCTCAATTCTCTGTGAAGAGGACTTGTGTATGATCTATACCCACATCTTTTCTTCTGGCATCCTCATTTGACAGAGCATATTTTACCACGGCATAGTAAGTTTGCCTCTAGGAGCCGAATTGCTGAGAGTAACTACCAATATTTCCCAACTAACATGAAGAGAACTGAGCAGCAGGAGGGCTTGTACTTCATCTCCCATTTGCATATCTATTGTAGAAAACTGGTTCACCAGGCTCTAGAACTCATTGGTGTGTTCTGCTACCGAAGTTCCACTCCTTAACTTTAAGTTCACAAAATGCGTCATTTTGAGGCATTATTTCGAGATGTTTTGGTCTGGTACATGTCTTCCAACTTCATCAATATCTCATAAGTATATGTATCATATGCTGCGCGGTGGAAGATGTTGTGACCAATCCACTGTCTAATCTGACCT
>SKCR01010324.1:0-22405 GCA_019454045.1 Zanthoxylum bungeanum | reverse complement strand
TCAAATTTATGTTGTGATTCTCTGATCACTGAAGAGTATTTTGTGAGGAAAAATAAATACCCTCTATGTCTATTTGAATAGAATTTACAAGTATTACAAAACTTGTACAAAAAACCTCACAAACTAACTACACTCTCTAAGATTTCTTGCCTTGAAGCTTTTAATATTTTGGGATGGTTTGAGCTCTCAAATGAGCTCTCTATTTATAGTGAAGCTCAAGCTAACTATTACAACCATTCTATAAATGCACCTGAAGCAAACTTGGTTTTTACTTAATAAGTCAATAAAGAAGATTTCTCATTTGGATACTTGCATCACAAATTTCAACATCCAAATTTTCCACCAAAAGTTGTCTTGGATTGTTCTTAGAATGCAGCTGGATTCTATAATTATCTCGGGTATGTCTCTACACAGCTTTAGCTTATCCCGAATAATCACATTTGTTAACATGTCAGCTGGATTCTCATATGTATGGATCTTCACTAGTCTCAGCATTTGTTGATCCATCACCTCGCGTATCCAATGATAGCGAATATTGATATGCTTCATCTGTGAATAATATATGGAGTTCTTGCTCAAGTCCAGAATATTCTGACTATCACAATGTATCTTGTATTCTATCTGTTTGATCCTTAATTCTTGAAGAAAATGCTTTAATCACAACATTTCTTTTCCTGCTTTCGCTGCTGCAATATACTCAGCTTTTTATTTTGTCCAAGACAAGGCAGATGTTCATTTCCCATTCAAAATAGTTCTGGTCTCTTTTCAATTTACTAGAAATCGAAAGTCGCGCTAATGGATTTGTGGCAGCTATCTACAAGACAATAATTAAACACTAGCAGAACATCTTCATTTCAATATAAAAACACTAATACGATTATAGATTTTAAATCTATTAGTGTTCTCACACTACTTTACGTAATTTCGTAATCTCCCTTAATAGAAAAATAGAAATTTAACAATCAAAATTTCATAGCAGGAAATCGATCCCAAGACATTTACTCAAGCCTCACAATAATGACAGTATTGGCTTTCATAAACTCATTAGGTAGACCTCCAAGGTCAATCACATTCATGTGCCTCATAAGTTTGGTCCTGAACTATTTCTTATCCTCACAATAATGATGGTATTGGATTAAGACGTGTTCCAGGTGTATACTTATCAATGTGCACTAATGACCTTCGTAAGTATGCCCTCACAATAATGCGATATTGGGTGACATCGTCAACTCATTACGCTACATCTAATATTTTACAGGAGCGACCTAAGTACTGACCATTTATACCCTCACAATAATGACAGTATTGGGCATAACTAATAAGAACTAATTCATTTCCGTATTGACAATACGGACTATCCTATAATGCTTCAACATTATTAATACTATTGCTTAAATAAAGTAATCACCTAATCACGAGAGATTTATGGCAATCAAGTCATAAACATACTTGGCTCAAAAAAAAATTTTAATTTAAAACATGCAATGCATATCCAATATGACTTATGCATAATTAAATTAAAATTATAGAGGCATATATTCAAATATATGTCAAACATGCAACATGTGTTGTGTGGTTAAGACTTGTGCTGATATCATTCTGTTGGGGCAGTTGTGGAACCCATATGGTCAGATCGATGTCTCGCGCAGCGGAAGTGGGTCTAACCCATGGATATCAAGCATTGGTGTATTTTTAAATTATTTTATGGAATAATATATTTTATTATAAGTCCGTAGGAACAAATCAAGGTCGAATCGGAGTCCAGAAACCCCGGAACGGAGAAAATGAAGTTTAAGCGCTCATAGGCAACCACTCTTCGCGTGTCGCGACGCGCAGGCTTGGGAGTCACAACGCCCAATCTGTGAATGCTCGGCGCACGACGCGCAAGGGTGAGCATCGTAATGCCCGCAACTCTGAGAGGTGAGTGTCGCGATGCTGGAGATTAGAGTCGCTATGATGTACTGTGTAAAATATTGGCAATGAGCAAATTTACTTGAATCCAATCAAAAACACTTCTAATTTTCTCCAAACACTACAATACACTTAAAATCCAATTTTAACATCAAAACCAACATCAACATATGTTATACAACAAACATACATATATTCTAAATACATATATGCATTTCTTTGAATCAAAACATAAACCAAAATAGAATCCCACAATAAAGTGACTCATGAATAATTCTAGGTCGGTCAACTGATTCTAGAGTGGTAGCAATAACTTCAAGCTATCATCTAGAGTTCAAGACTCTAATTTTATGTTCCTTGTCCAACATGAATATTTTGACCCAATTACAAGCATATTGTGTTTATGCTTCCAAAGCTTCCATACACATTTCATTAGCTCAATTTCAACATCAAGCTATGTTATTATGTATCCAATACATAATACACCACTATATGTTTCATTAATGATAACAACTCATTAATGAAAACATAGATTTAGAGAATATCAAACTTACCTAACAAGCTTGATTCCAATATTCAATATTCTTCTCCTTATTGAAATATTGTAGAAAACTTCCAAGGCTAGCAAACATGTTCGAAGATCTAATCTTCTTCTTGTTGTTGTTGTTGAGAATTTCCAAAGCTAGCAAACTTGATATGAATATCCAATCTTCTTCTCCTTGTTATTGTAGAGAACTTCTAAAGCTTCTACCACAAAAACTTTACTTAGACTAATATTTCTTTCTTTTGTTTAATGCATGTTTTAGCTTACTTTGTCTTTGATTAAAAACTTTTTCAAGCTTGCCTTTTATAGCAAAACTTATGTAATTTTTAATTAATAAAAGTTCTAATCAATTTTATGTAGGCTTAATCTAATTTGTCCAAATATGTATAATTATGTGTGACTAATTACCTTTGTCTACCACTTTGATTTAATCCAATTAAATCAAAATAAAATTTAATAAATGGATTAGTTCAATGTCTACCACTTTGATTTAATCCAATTAAATCAATACAAATACACCTATTATTACATATTTATTATTACCAAAATATCCTCCAATTGTAGAGATATTTATGAAATTACAACAAATCCCTTGTGTGATTTTAGATTAATCCATTTGGGTCAAAATAAATAATTAATGTTATCCAATAACACTTAATTATTTTAATTGATAATTATAATATCAAAAATTATCAGCGACCCAAGTGCTCAATGAGTACATTTCATATTGTGGGACTCTCTAAGTCCAGACACGTTCGTCATATAAATCTAGCTTATACGTAGGCAATTCGCCCACCTCTGAATTCGCAAAGAACACGAACGATCTTTCTGAACTATATAAGTCGAGGTCATCACATATGTTTAATAATCCCTTCATCGTAGGCTATCTGAGTTGTGCTTAGGAAATTTAGATTACAATGTCAAGTTTCTAAAGCGCACATCTCATGTTGACATGTCCACGATTCTTTACAACTAATCAGAACACCATTTCTGATATATTCGATCCACCTTAGGTGATCGGCTTTGGCCAAAGTCTTAAGAATCGTGACTTACTCACATGGATACTTAAACCCCTTATGGTTCACATACGGGCCGACGGATCATATCTTGATAGGAACTTAATTAACGAGTGTATTGGTCCACACCCAACGAACATCTAGCGGTCAGACCATGAAAACTCTCTGACATATATGGCATCAAAGTGTGGAGGATCACACACATAATCAATTTTATCCAATAATCAAAGGATCACATATGCTACTCAACTCGAGGAGATTCATATTTACGGTGGTGTGTACTTCCAACTATTATGAATCACCTATGAATCATTCAGTATTCGCTCCAACTAATACTCAAATGTCTATACAAACTTTTCTTGCTCATGGTACATCGTGTTAAACCATTGGAACTTCAATTACAATATACGACATGTGCTAGTCTTCTAGGTTATATGAATTCAACCGTAGTCCAAAACCAACGATTAAGAATATTTTACTTTAAGAATAGTTTATAGTAGTAATATTTTCCCAATATCAGACCACTCAATGTCCGGTATTACTACATGACTATTCTAAGGTTGATGTCATTCTTAGCATATTTATATATCAATCTAATATGCATAATGTTGTAAAAAATAAAAATGTAGTTATTTTATTAATAAATAATAAAATATAATGTACAATATATTATTCAGATTGGTGCTCCAAGCACCAACTCCAACAGTGGGGTGCGTGGAACAATCATTTCATGTCGAATGTTGTTTCTTTTCGCAGTAGACATCGAACTCTCTGGAAGAGTACTCGGCTTCATTATTTGTGCTGAGGCACTTCAGTTTCTTCCATGTTTCACGCTCTACCATGACATGGAACAGTTTGAAATGATATAGGACTTGATCCTTTGTTTTTAGGAAATACAACCACACCTTCCGAGTAGCATCGTCAATGAAATTCAAAAAATATTTTTACCACATAGTGAACTAACCTCCAATGGACCACAAACATCGGAGTGTACCAAAATGAGTAACTGTAATATTCTCGTAGAAGAGGAATTAAAAGAGACTATATGTAGCTTACCGAACAGACAATGATTGTAAGGATCTAGAACAACATTCTTGGAGACAGTGATTAGATCTTTTTTTGTCAAGGCAGACAACCATTTCTCACTTATGTGATCGAGTCTCTGGTGCCATAAATTTAGAGAAGTCTCTCGTTCAGCTACAATGAGGCTCTCTGCACATATATAACACCACGCCATAGGCAAGATGCTACTGATAGGAGATATGATTGACCCATCTCCATAAGCCTCTCAATTTAATGAAAATTCGGCATGATGTATCCTAAAAACTAGACAACCTGGATCGCATTCCAGCATCAAACGGAAACTAAGAATATATCAAACAAATAAAAAGGACCTAAGGTCCACACAAATCTCATCAAAATCATATCCTATGGGGCTCCGCCCACACTATCTATCAACACTCAAGGGCTCTGTGCCCACCACAACATAAATAATCAAACATTTACTAATTTATATATATACAGACATCGTGTTCAGCACGACAAAAAAAATATTAATCTCAAATCCTCTACTTTTTAAAGCTTATCCCCAGACACTTGCGAGGGTGACTGCCGCTTGGGCGATCTGCGTCTCGAGCATGACTTCCAAAGCAGAAATGTCTGACCCATCTGTTAGCCAACCTGCAAAACTAGCAAACTGCCTTTGCGAGCACCCCAGGTCCTAGTCACGTCGAGATTTCGAGGGCATATACAGACTCCAAACGATCCCACGAACGCGCTGGAATCGACAGAATTCTGATCGGAGCTACTGTTCACTGACAGGTTACTATTCACCGAATCTTCTTTCCTCATTTCGCATGCAACCATGTACGGAATGGAAAATCCATCACCGCCAACTTGTAGTACTCTCCGAGAGCTTCGATTTGGCGGGTCGCTCGAGTCGTGAAACAAAGCGATGAGCCGGGATCGCGAAACCCATTCTCGCGCGGTTCTCTCCTCCTTGCGCCGTCGTTCGCTGTCAACCGCGTAATCGGGTGTCCACCACGAGATACGCCGTGGCCGAACGATCACGATGGCGCCGGTGCGAGCCACCGTAGGCTTCCGGAGGCCGTCCGCCGATGCCATTTCTCTCTCTTCTCCCTCTTCTCTTCTCTCTTTCTTCACGTCTCTGTTTCTTCTCTTTTTTGTAATGATGAATAGTAAAAGAAGACTTAAATAATGCCATTCTAAAAATTACAAAATTACCCCCACTTTGAAGGGTATTTTCGATAATTCACTATTTTGAAGCCCTTCTGATGCAAATTTCGAAAACTGTTCAACGTCAAAGTTTTTTGTCTCAGAACAACGAGTCTGGTGGTGCAAGAATTAGCTCAATCGGAGTTCGTTTGAAAATTTTATAGGTTAAACAAGAATCTTTTACATGTATAACGATAAAATCAGAAATCGCGTAACTGATTCTCAGAACCACACATTTTCCAAAGCGATGAAACTTCACTTAAAAATATTCTCACCTATTTTCCAACACATAAAGTTTGATTTTCGATTACCATCGCGTTCTAAATCCTTAACTTTAATTCGATAACTTTCCCGAACTGTTCCGAAAAACCCGGGATATTACATTCTCCCCTCCTTATAAAAATTTCGTCCTCAAAATTTCTTTGTGCTTATGTCTGATCATTTGTAACCGATTGTATGTACATTACCATCTTATCCGTATTCGGAAGTCGCCTCACTTACACCTTTTCGAAAGTTACGTATTCCATACACCAATACAAACTATACTATTTCCAAAACAAAACGCATCGAATCATACATTTCTTGCCCAAATCAAATCAAACTTGTCATTTTAATCCATATTAATTCATATGAACTCGCTCAACCATTTCAAATTCATCCATCACAGAAAGAAAGTCAAACACGGATTCTATACAGCCAATCACATACATCATCCGAAACGAGGAGCATAGCACATATTCTTTGCACGTAATCAAATACAGTATCAAACATAAACTTAACACAAATTTTATACTATCTATTTCGTCCACAGTTCAAAATGGAACTTATTCATTTCACATCAGGTCATTCTATATCATATATGTAAATGGCATCAATATCAAAGTTTACATTTATACATATCCCATCGCACATACAACTTTGTATGGCCGACCATAAAGTATACATAGTCCTTACCGTACTCAAAAGATCTGTGACTAATCATAAACTTACATACGTGCTCTTATAACGATCATAAACTCTTATACCAACAAATACCTCTATCATCACAACAAAAGTGACAACCATAATACTCTTATGATGATGATAGTCTGAAATTTGTCAATCCCACTCATCAATCAAAATAAAAAAAAAACGTAAAACAATCTCTTTTAAAAATCATTTCGAAAATACATTTGAAAAACACTTTTACTATAAACAAAAAAATCAATTTCAAAATCTATCATCGTAAATCCATATCGAGCATCCAGTATAACTCACTGGATGAAACATAAACGAGCGCCCAATGCCCGAATCGCGCGCACAAATCGGACAATGAACGAAATGATCCTCTGTCGACAGAGGGTCGGGTCGGCCCACTGCAGTTGGGTAAACCCATAAACGAGCATCACGGCAGAAACATGTCATATCAAATTATAAAACTGTAAAAACCATATACGAGCGCCGTGACAGAAACATATCATATCGTATAATATCATGAAAATATCATGAAAATCATGAAATGCATCAAAATTTAAATGTAATTCTTTTGAAATCATTTCCCCCCCCAAAACATAAATATGTGTAAATCAAAAATAAATCTTTGATGCAAAGTTTTCAAAATACATACCGATCGTCCACTACTCAGTCGCGCGCATAGACCGGACAATGTATGAACCATGTCGACAGGGTAGTGGGCCAGCCATTTTTCGATGGTCTGGACCCCATAACGAGTGCCCGGGGGCCAATCCGGAACGAAACATATACGAGCACCATGGAGGGTCAAAAACATAAAATCATCAAACACCGTGGCAGAAACAGATTTTCGAGCGACTCGGCGAAAATAGGTTTTGTAGTTTAAAAATATCAAAATCATTTCGAGCACCGAGACATAAACATATTATCAAGCACCTCGACGAAAATATATTGATAGATCTCAAATCATGAAAACGTGAATCAATCATCGAGGCAGAAGAAACATTTCTTTATCTTTTATAATCAAAATCAAAGCATCTGAAAACTTTCTTTCTTTCTCTTTTTCCTTTCATTTTTCTTTTCAAAACACTTTTGTGCCAAAAATCAAATCAAGTTTTCAAAACATGGTTCAAAAATACAATCCACAATTCAGACTATCAACATCATAGAATCTCTTATACCTCTGATTAGCGTAAACACACACGTATAACGCAAGCGTACGTATCGTTCAAGTAGTATAAAAAGTATCGATCCCACGAGGACTTAATATCTAATGTATTAATTTTATGATGTCAAATGATTACTAGTATCTAACATGTTGGTTGATTGATTTGAAATGGTGATGATTCTAAATTTAAAAACAAGTAAATAAAATTGCACAAAAGTAGGTTTAGAAAAATTCAATATTAAAAAACTATCTAGGGTTGTGAATCTTTCTAATATCTTTTAAAATATGACAGTGGTTATTTCATGATTGTGTAATAAATCGGTTTACTAACCTGGAACACTAAATATGCAAAAGCCTCTAGCGATGGTCAGACGCAAATACCCAGTTTAACCCAATTGAACCATATGTCTATGTCAACCAAATTATCTGGATTCATTAAGTTTAAGTCCAATTATGGCTACCCCGTCCGACAGGTATATGTCTATCCTGTAAGGAAATCTATTAAAGGGTTATCTATCCTCAAGGAAGATCGTGGGCTATTAAGTCTAAGGCTGAAACCTAAAATTCCTTTGTCAAGTTTATTTTAGATTTACCACATCAATCTTATTGGTGATCAGACAACAAGAAGCATTAAGCTTAAGACTTAATAAGTAAACCTTTAAATTACCCAAACTATAAAATATCCCATTATAAAACCGGTGATATTAGAATTCATCACAACCCCAGATAAATAACTTAGTTACGACACATAACTAGGGCTAGTAAAAACTTAAAGTAAAGACATAAAGTAAAAATGCTGAAAAGTAATTGCGGGGTAAAGTAAAAGCTGAAAAGTAAATTACAATAAAATAAAATGATAAGGTAAAAGGATCAACTTTTACTATTTACTATTTAGATATCTCTCTTAATATAATATATTAACTTGTGATTATTTTACCAACCGTCCATATAGGCGGTAACCTGATTAAGTCAAATTAAGTCCAACCAGCCATAAAGGCGGAACCAAAATAAAACCTGCCATATAGGCCGTAAGAAAAATTTAATTACCAACCGACCAATCTGGCGGTATCCTGATTAGTCAGGTTTAAACTAGATTAAAATGAATTACAACCGACCAATATAGCGGTATCTTTTTTAAGTCAAATTTTAAATAGTGAATATATTATATTTAAGGGAGATTAATCTAAATAGCAATAGTAAAAGAATTACCTTTCACTCTAGCAGAGGGGAAGTTACCTTCTCATGGTGAATAGTAAAAACTGTAAAAAGTAAAAAGTAAATTACTATTATTATAGAACGTAATTAAAATTAATTAAAAAACTAAACTTTAAAATAAACTAGATAGAAAACTCTCTATTTACATTAGAGAATTAGAGAGGAAGGTACATCTGAAACTGAAATTTTGAGCTTATTTATAGGCGTCAGTAGGGGTCGGCGTCGCGACGCCCAGATCGCGTCGCGACACGGGACATTGTTGATGTGGCAGCTTCTGGTTCGTCGTTTCAGATTCGGATAAGGTGATAAGGTGACACGGGCAGGGTAGTTGGGGAGTTCAATTATTGCGACACGTGGCGGCTTCTGATTGGCTGATTTCAGATTCTTATCGCCATGTGTCAATTGCGGATAAGTGAGTCAATAATTGGCGCTGACGTGGTGAAAGTGACTGTCGGCACCATAGAATTACGACACGTGGCATGCTATGATTGGCTGATGATGACGTGGTGATGATGTGGCACGTTGACTTGGTCAACTGGGTTGTGGATGATGATGTGGCAGACACGTGGAGTGACAGCGGCGACATGTGGTGATGGCGACTGTCGGCACCGTAGGATGATGACATGTGGCACGGCGTACGTTAGCAGATTGAATGTGATGGTGACACATGGCACGACGCACGTTAGCAAAGTCAAACTTTTCTCAGATTCTGACTTGTGGACCCGCACACGTTAGCAAGTCTTGGTGAATGTTAGGCGTCGCGACGCCATAGGCTTGCGCGTCGCAACGCGCAGAATTACGAAATGCCATTTTTTTCTAACTTTCACTGTTTGGTCCAAATTACCTCCAGAATGTCCTGAAACTTTATTTATCTACAAAATAACACAAAACACATCAAAATATTCACAAAACTCAAGAAACTATACAAAATACTAGGTTAAAATGAGTGGGAAATAGTGATATAATTACCACTCATCAACCCCTAAAACCTAACATTTTGCTAGTCCGCGAGCAAAACATAGAATAAAATAACATAAAAATCTTTAAAATAAAATTTAACTAAGCCACTTTCGTAGGGATCACGGTTGCATTTAGCGTATGCAACAAGCCTTTAAACCCATAGGGTCCCTAGTGGACGAGTTGTAGTCTCGTGAGGGTTTACAGCAATGATACCCACAACATTTACAAAAGTAAAAATGTAGTGAAAACTAATGCACACAAATAAAAAAAGGAAGCGAAAAGAGAATAAAGAAGTTAGTGACTAATCAGATGAAACTTATACTCCAAGTAAATAGTTGTTTTTTTTTTTCTAAATTACTGAATAAGTAAATTCTCCGATTATATTTACCATTCTCCATATACACAGCCAACAAAAATTAAACAACTCATTTTTGCCCACAACAGTCACAAGTGTAGTTGATAAGAGAGTAATATTTTTGTCCTAAAGTTTTATCAGAATTCACACTTTTTGTAGCAATGGAATAATTTTCTGAATTTTCTTATTTTTTCTATGATTTTTGATTTTTTTTATTTATATACAATATATTCCATCTATGTAGCGAGTGTTGGGTCGGTGACTCCCAAACCAGTTGGCTTTAGGGTACCAGGTGTTAAGACACCCCTACGGACTTAATTACTCAGACTTCAGATATATATATTTTTTGCAACATCTTTGATCAATGTAGCGAGCCTTGGGCCAGTGACTCCCAAACCAGTTGGTTTTAGGGCATTAGGTGTTAAAAACACCCTTACAGACCTAATAACTCAGATCTCAGATTTTTTTTACTCCATTGCTTTTTGAGATGTTTCCTCCAATTAAAATAGAGCACTGAATATTACAAACTTTTCAATTTTAGCTCATGTCCGTATGTTACTATGCATGTTGATAATATCTGCTAACTGAACATATGAAGATCCATTTAGTCAGTTTTTATGGAGAATTTACAAATTAAATAATTTAAAATGAAATAAACAAAAACTAACTTGTTCAAAAATGGTTGAGATACGTCTCAGGAGTGCAAATTCCTTACACAGCTATCTCTTACCAATTTCACATTTTTAGTTAAAATAAAAAACAAAAACGTAAAATATTTTGTAATTTTTGAAAAATTTTCAATTTTTTTGTATTTTCGAAAAATTTGGACTAAAAATAAAAATAACACACCGCTAAAAACAAGATAATGATAAACTAATTCCATCCCCAAAACCTAAATGAGACATTGTCCCCAATGTCTTAAACAGTAGAAGAAGAGTTTAGAAGATAGTACTTGAAATTCTACATGAAAAGTTAAAAGTTAAGATCCAGATTAATCCGATGCCTCTTACCACGATCGTCTTCGGACCAATTATCTTTGAAAGGATCGGGTCAATTTGTGGTTCATAGGGTAAGATTTGGTCAATTAGATCCGGAGTAGTTCTGGCAGTGAAGATGAGTTCTTTTAAAGGTTTTGACACTAACCCATTTCTCCGAGCATCATCAAGAAACACTCAAAGAAAATCATAAAATCCATCAACGTTAAACAGCCCAATTGGTTTCTGGTTTATGTTCAAGTTCGCCCAAGATAGCACTATAAAAATTTCCTCCAATGTACCCAAGCCACCTGGCAAAGCAATAAAAGCATCAGCACGGTTAATCATTTCTACTAATCGTTCAGACATATCTGGCACGATCAGTTCCTCTCCGTTTGATGGTCCATAAGATTTTCCTCTGCCAGGGTTTTGGGATGATTCCCAAAACGTGACTGCCTCATTCCTGTACGGCCTTTGAAATGATCCCCATTAGTCCAAGATTGCCTGCGCCATATACTAAGTGCATATTCCTTACAGCTAAGAATCGACCCAATTCTTGTGCTGCTTCTACGTATTGTGGCTTAACACCAACACTAGTACCGCAAAACCACAGATGTTCTCAACTCGTCTTCTTGAAGTGGCTTCCATGTTTTACTCTGGATGTCTTCAAAAGTGCAATGATGAGTTGAATTTATAACACCTGTAAAGGGTGAGTAAATAATAGCACTAGTACCTGCCAAATGATAATTATTAGTTAATAGTAAAATAAATCATGATAGTCAAAAAGGTTGGATCCCGTCGGAGAAAATAAAAGAAAACAACAAAACAAATTACAATTATTAGGAAAGACAAAGAGATATAATATTTACAAGAAAAGTAGCGGCTTGATTGACGTCTATGCGTCAGGGATAAGCTTCCCATCCAATTTTCTTATAAATTGGCAAACATGGTCTTTTTGAATCAGATTCCCAAGACTTAACTGTTGTCTTTCTTTTTGAAATTGTGCATATAACACATGAATTTCATGATACGTATATCCACTGGGATGCGTCTCAAGAGTTTAGATATATCATCCAAAGACTCCTTACTCAAGCCATCCCTAATGAAATTAATCTTATCATCGTGGTTATCAGACACCATTCCTAAAGAACGACAATGAGTATCACAAAACATACGAGCACATTTAAAACAGACACACATTCTTTGGCTCTTCTCTTTTTAGCATAGGTGTTACTTCCTAAACCACGCAGATGTGAAATAAAAGAGTCAGAAGACTCACCTGCCAATCGGACCCGTGCTTCAATAATCCAACGAATGTCAGTTGGAATACCTTTATCATCAGTAACCTCATCCGTTCCAAGCGAGCTTTGTAGACTTTCATCAGAGATTTTGAGGGAGAGAAGGAAATTGCTTGCAAAGATTTGCGAGAGCTTCTTCCATCGTGAAATGAATTTACCTTCAAAAATTAACCAAACAAAAATAAAACACACCAGATCACAATATATACACAAATTGCATGGGTTGCCTCCCTGCGAGCGCTAAGTTTAACGTCGACAGCTAGACGTGACTTCTCGAATGTTAGGCTGGATCTGAAAGTGTGACACTTTCTTTTTGTCTCAAACGATTCTCCCCAGTAGTGCTTGACACGCTGACTGTTAACTTTGAATGTTTCGTTGGAGTTGGGATCCAGTAACTCAACAGCTCCATATGGTAAAACCTGAGTGATCACAAATGGACCTGACCATCTGATTTCAACTTTCCAGGGAAAAGTTTCAACCATGAATTGTACAACAACACTTGCTGCCTTGGTTCCAACTGTCTGTGCACTATTTTTCGATCATGCCATTTCTTGGTCTTTTCTTTATATAATCTGGCATTCTCATAAGCTGTAAGTGAAATTCCTCCAATTCGTTAAGTTGGTGAAGTCGTTTCCCTCCTGCAGCTTGTGAATCAAGATTCAACTTCTTCAGTGCCTAGTACGCAGATGGAACGATTTTCCAAACACCAATTGATATGGGGACATACCAATGGGTGTTGTAAGCTGTTCGGTAGGCCCATAATACATCATCTAGTTTTGTAGACCAGTCTTTCCTTATTGATCCAACAGTTCTCTCCAAGATTCTTTGATTTTCCTGTTTGAAACTTCAACCTGTCCATTTTACTGTGGATGGTAAGCAGTGGCAACCTTGTGAGTAACTCCGTATTTGGATAGGAGTGCATCAAAGTATCTGTTACAGAAATGTGAGCCACCATCACTGATAATTGCCAAGGTTTTCCGAACCGAGTGAAAATATTCCTTTTCACGAATTTGATCACCACTTTTGAATCATTGGATGGTAGTGCAATTCCTTCAACCCATTGGAGACATAGTCTACAGCAACCAAGATGTACAGGTTTCCGGATGATGGAACAAAGGGTCCCATGAAATCTATACCCCACACATCGAATATCTCCACTTCCAGAATGTTGTACAATGGTCCTTCATTTCTCCTTGAAATATTCCCCATTATCTGGCACCGTCACATTGAAGAGCAAAAAAGATAAGCATCTTTAAAAAGAGTGGGCCAGAACAAACCTGATTTAGAAAATTGGCTGCTGCAGTTGTTTCCGCTGAAGTGTCCGCCATATGGTGATGAATGACAGTGCCTGCAAAACACTATTGACCTCCTCTTGTGGAACACACCGTCTCAATAATTGATCGCACACATTTTAATAGGTACGGCTCATCCCAGACATAGTGCTTGACTTCTTTGAAGAAATTCTTCGTTGCTGAGTTGTCCATTCCAACGGCCATTTTCCTGACACAATGTAGTTGACAAAGTCAGCATACCAAGGGGCATCTTTGTTTTCATGGCAAACAGCTGTTCATCTGGAAAAGTTTCTTTGATTAACAGATCTTTGCCAGCTGTTTCTCCATTCTCGAGCCTTGATAGATGATCTGCCACTGGTTTTCTGTCCCTTTCTTGTCTTTGATCTCCACTTCAAATTCTTGCAGAAGAAGTATCCAACGAATCAATCTGGGTTTGGCATCTTTCTTCATGATCATATATTTGATTGCTGAATAATCTGTGTAGACCACCACTTTGGGACCCAGCAGATATGGGTGGAATTTGTCAAAAGCGTACACAACTGCGAGCAACTCCTTTTCAGTGGTTGTGTAGTTGAGTTGAGCTCATTCAAAGTTCTGCGTAGTGGAGTAGTAATGGTGTGGAAAATATTTGTTTTGCGTTGTCCCAAAACTGCACCTACAGTAAAATCACTAGCATCACACATTACTTCAAATGGAATGGTCCAGTCAGGTGCTACAATGATGGGGGGACAGAAATCAGCTTAGTTTTAAGATCTCAAAAGCTTCCTGGCATTCTTTGGTGAAGTTGAAAGGCACATCCTTCTCCAGAAGATTGCACAGAGTTTAGCAAGCTTGGAAAAGTCTTTGATAAATCTCCTGTAAAAACCTGCATGTCCGAGAAAACTCCGAATCCCTTTTACAGATGTCGGCGGAGGTAGTTTTTCAATTGTTTCAATTTTGCTTTGTCTACCTCGATTCCTTTTTGTGAGATCCGGTGTCCAAGAACAATGCCCTCATGTACCATGAAATGGCATTTCTCGCAATTGAGCACCAGGTTTGTATCTTCGCACCTTGTAACACATGTTCCAAATTTTGCAAGCAGTAGTCAAAAGAATCTCCAAACACAGAAAAATCATCCATAAAAACCTCCATACTCTGCTCCAGCATGTCTGAGAAGATGGCCATCATGCAACGCTGAAATGTAGCAGGGGCATTACATAATCCAAATGGCATCTGCGGAAAGCAAAAGTACCATAGGGACATGTAAAGCAGTTTTCTCCTGGTCTTCTGGGCGATGGCAATCTGATTGTACCCTGAATATCCATCCAGAAAACAATAGAAATCATGTCCCGCCAGTCTTTCTAACATCTGGTCAATGAATGGTACGGAAAATGGTCATTTTGTGTTGCTTTGTTCAGCTTTCGGTAGTCCATGCATACTCTCCATCCAGTCAGCGTTCTGGTTGGGTAGCTCGTTCTTTTCATTGGTAACCACAATGATTCCTCCTTTCTTCGGCACACACTGCATAGGACTCACCCAAGTACTATCTGAGATGGGGTAAATGATGCCAGCATCCAACCATTTGATGATTTCTTTCTTTACGACCTTCTTCATGATTGGATTGAGTCTCCATTGATGCTCCACTGTGGGTTTGTTCATCATTCATCAGAATCTTGTGCATAAAAAATGATGGACTAATGCCTCGAATGTCTGCTATAGTCCAGCCAATGGCTCTTTTGTGCTCTCGTAATACTCTCAGTAACTTTTCTTCCTGCTCCAATATAGTGAAGAAGAAATAATAACAGGTAATTCAGAAGAGTTTCCAAGAAATGATACCTGAGATGGCTCGGAAGTAACTTCAGCTCCAGCTGTGGTGGTTCTTCAATCGAAGGCTTGATTCGATCTTTCTTTGGCAGTTCCAGGCTTTCAACTTGTGGTGTTGATTTGAATCGGAATGGTTTGTCAAGGTAGTTGATACATTCCAGGATTTCAGCATCTAGCTCGCTGTCAGTCATGTTGGTGATGCAAGCTTCAAGTGTATCCGTGGGATTTAGCTCAGTATCCTGAACGATACTATCAACAACATCATCTCTGAAGCATTCTTCTTCCTTTTCATCATTCGGGAATTTCATGGCTTTAAAAACATTGAAAGTAACTTCTTGGTCCTGAACTTTCATGGTTAGTTCTCCTTTTTGTACATCAATCACAGTTCGTCTTGTCGCCAAGAATGGTCTTCCAAGAATGATAGGCACATCTTTGTCTTCTTCCATGTCAATGATAATGAAATCTGCTGGAAGAATGAGTTTGTCGACTTTGACCAGCACATCTTCAACAACACCTCTTGGAAATGCGAGCGTTTGATCAACAAGTTGTAATGAGACTGAGGTAGGCATTGCTTCTCCAATTTGCAGTTTCCTGTAAATAGAAAAAGGCATCAAATTAACACTTGCACCTAAGTCACATAAAGCCTTACCGATATAATGTTTTCCAATGGTGCATGGGACAGTGAAACTGCCATGATCTTTCAGCTTTGGGGGAAGTTTCCTCTGAATAATGGCACTGCATTCTTCCGTCAATGCTATTGTCTCGTAGTCTCCCAATTTTCGTTTTCGTGAAAGAATGTCTTTCATGAATTTTACATAGATGGGCATTTCTTCCAAGGCTTCTGCAAATGGAATGTTGATGTGAAGCTTTTTGAACACCTCCAGGAATCGAGCAAACTGCTTGTCCAGTTTGTTTTTCTGAAGTCGCTGAGGAAAAGGTGGAGGTGGAGTGATCTGTTCTTTTTCCTTTGCTTATTTTCCTCCATCTGTTGCTTTGTTTCTTTTGAAACTTCCTCAATTGTTGCCTTGATTCCAACATCTTTGTTGATTTCAGTACCGCTTTTCAAGGTAATGGCTTGACATTGCTCATTCCTCGGTTCCTTGGATTGGTTGTGTGTTGCTGGGAAGATTACCTGGCGGTCTGTAACTTTGAGCATTGGCCAGTTGTCCGATTTGATTCTCCAGTGCTTTTATGGAAAAGATTGGCTCTGAAAGATAGCATCATATGATGCTTGTTGTTTTGATCATCTCTGCAATCCATTCTTTCATTTCTGGTTCTTTTCATGTTCCTGGCCTTTGTTCTGTTGTTGAAATCCTGGTGGTGGATAGTTCTGCTTTTGAAATCCAAGTGGTGGATTGTTCTTTTGTCCTGAATTGTTGCTCCATGAAAAATTGGGATGATTCCTCCACCATGGGTTGTAGGTGTTGGAATATGGATTGTTCTCCTATCTGTTGAAATTGTTGACATAATTCACCGTCTCTTCAAGTTGGTTTGGTTCTGGTGCTCCT
The DNA here is from genome assembly GCA_019454045.1 of Zanthoxylum bungeanum. Taxonomy (NCBI): domain Eukaryota; kingdom Viridiplantae; phylum Streptophyta; class Magnoliopsida; order Sapindales; family Rutaceae; genus Zanthoxylum; species Zanthoxylum bungeanum. Next base: position 5,175 of record SKCR01010324.1, on the reverse strand, counting down.
CCATATGGTGAACTTGTGGATCCAGTGCTGAGAGTCTCCATGAATTTGCATATCTGATCCAGCTTGGCATTGACTCTGTATTGGCTCCACTTTCATAAATTCCTGCAATTATTTGGATCATGCTCCTTTCTGTTGGCCACAAGGAATTGTTGTTGGCCATTTCTTCGATTAGGTCCCAGGCTTGATCTTCTCCTTTTGCCATTCAGTCCAGCAGCAGCAACGATTATGGTTCTCATCAGTCCAGAAAGTCTATTATAGAAGGTTTGGACTTGAAGCCATTTTGGAATCTCATGGTAAGTACATTTCTAGAGCAAATCTTTGTACCTTTCCCAAGCTTGTAGAGAGTTTCTGAGTCTTGTTGCACAAAGGATGTGATGTCATTCCTCAGCTTTCCAGTTCTGGCTGGTGGAAAGTACTTTGCAAGAAATTTGGTGGCTAAAGTTTTCAAGTTGTGATGGAACCTACTGGTAGTGAATGTAGCCAAGCTTTAGCTCTGTCTTTCAAGGACTATGGGAAAATATGCAGTCTCATTGCTTCTTCAGTTTCTCGGTTGTAATTGAAAATGCCGCAAAATTCCAGGAAGTTGCTGATGTGGGCATTAGGATCTTCAGTTGCATTCCCCCCAAACTGAACTGACTGCTGAATCATCTGAATGCATGTTTTGATATCACCTGCATTTGCTGGTAAAGGAAGAAGTACAATACATGAAATGAGTCTGTCAACCATCAGAATTGTTCTGTCTCGAATGGGAATTGGTGGTGCAACCTCCAAATGTTCATGTTCCATGTTTACTAAAGCTTCTTGGCCTTCTCGCCTTTCCCTTCTCAACTGTCTGATGGTTCTTTCAATTTTCCGGGTCAAGCGGTCGTCGAAGTTCAAAGCTTCTGGTTCGTCTCATGAAGGATCTGAGAACCTGAAACACAAGAAAAAAAAAAACAATAAATAAAAAGAAATTAGATACAAGTAAAGGTATCTAACCTATAAACTAATAGTGAAAGATAAATAAGTCCCCGGCAACGGCGCCAAAAACTTGACCGGTGTAAACACACACGTATAACGCAAGTGTACGTATCATACAAGTAGTATAAAAAGTATCGATCCCACGATGACTTAATACCTAATCTATTAATTTTATGAGGTCAAATGATTACTAGTATCTAACAGGTTGATTGATTGATTTGAAATGGTGATGATTCTAATTTAAAAAACAAGTAAATTTGCACAAAAGTAGGTTTAAGAAAATTCAATATTAAAAACTATCTAGGGTTGTGAATCTTTCTAATATCTTTTAAAAGATGAAGTGGTTATTTCATGATTGTGTAATAAATCGGTTTACTAACCTGGAACACTAAATTATGCAAAAACCTATGTCGATGGTCAGACGCAAATACCCAGTTTAATCCAATTGAACCATATGTCTATGTCAACCAAATTATCTGGATTCATTAAGTTTAAGTTCCAATTATGGCTACCCCCGCCCGACAGTATATGTCTATCCTGTAAGGAAATCTATTAAAGGGTTATCTATCCTCAGGGAAGATCGTGGGCTATTAAGTCTAAGGCTAAAACCTAAAATTCCTTTGTCAAGTTTATTTTAGATTTATCACATCAATCTTATTGGTGATCAGACAACAAGAAGCATTAAGCTTAAGACTTAATAAGTAAACCTTTAAATTACCCAAACTATAAAATATCCCCTTATAAACGGTGATATTAGAATTCATCACAACCCCAGATAACTAACTTAGTTACGACACATAACTAGGGCTAGTAAAAACTTAAAAGTAAAAGATAAAAGTAAAAATGCTGAAAAGTAATTGCAGTAAAGTAAAAGCTGAAAAGTAAATTACAATAAAATAAAATGCTAAGGTAAAAGGATCAACTTGGCATGCTGTGTGATTGGCTGATGATGGCGAAAGTGACTATCAGCACCATAGAATTGCGACACGTGGCATGCTGTGATTGGCTGATGATGATGTGGCAAGTTGACTCGGTCAACTAGTGATGTGGATGATGATGTGGCTGACACATGGAGTGACACATGGCGACATGTGGCGTGGCGACTATCGGCACCGTAGGATGATAACACGTGGCACGGCGTACGTTAGCAGATCGGCTGTGATGGTGACACGTGGCATGACACACGTTAGCAAAGTCAAAATTTTCTCAGATTCTGACTTGTGGACCCGGCGCACATTAGCAAGTCTTGGTGCATGTTAGGCGTCGCGACGCCATAGGCTTGCGCATCACGACGCTCATAATTACGAAAATGCCATTTTTTCCAATTTTCACTGTTAAATTACCTCCATAATGTCCTGAAACTTTATTTATCTAAATAAAAATAACACAAAACACATCAAAATATTTACAAAACTCAAGAAACTATACAAAATACTAGGTTAAATGAGTGGGAAATAGTGATATAATTACCACTCATCAACCTCAAAGCACCTTAAATTCACATTACTTACTTATACATATATCAATACAAACCTCATACTTTAACTCAAACATATACATATATCATATAATATAAACATATACAGATAAATCAAATCACCCATCTCAATCAAAATCACAACACATCATATCATATACCAGAAATCAAATCAAACATAAAACATATATAGTCTTTACGTCGCAGAGAAAACTTACTCAGACGATCGGATACCCTGTAGCAGCAGTAACCGACACCCTAACCTATGCTCTGATACCACAACTGTAACACCCTGCCAGAGGTAGGATGCTACCAGCAGGAGATAGGATTGACCCATCTCCATAAGCATTTGAATTTAACGAAAATTTGGCATGATGTATCCTAAAAAGTGGACAACCTGGATTGTAGTCCAACATCAAAGGAAACTAAGAATATATCAAACAAATAAAAGGACCTCAGGTCCACACAAATCTCATCAAAATCATATCATAGGGGCTCCGCCTACACCATCTGTCAACACTCAAGGGCTCTGTGCCCACCACAACATAAACAATTAAAACATTTACTAATATATATATATATATATATATACACACACACATACAGACCGTGTGTCAGCACGACAATAAAAATATTAATATCAAATCCTCTACTTTTTAAAGCTTATCGCCAGACACTTGCGAGGGTGACTACCGCTTGGGCGATCTGTGTCTCGAGCATGACTTCCAAAGCGGAAGTGGCTTACCCATCTGTCAGCCAACCTGTAAAACTAACAAACTGGCTTTGTGAGCACTCCAGGTCCTAGTCACGACAAGATTTCGAGGGCATATACGGACTCCAAACGATCCCACGAATGCGCTAGAATCGACAGAATTCCGATCGGAGCTACTGTTCACCGACATATTACTATTCACTAAATCTTCTTTCGTCGTTTCACATGCAACTGTGCACAGAACAGAAAATCAGTTATTGTCAACTTGTAGTACTCTCTAAGAGCTTCGATTTGGCGGGTGGCTCGAGTCATGAAACAAAGCGATGAGTCGGGATCACGAAACTCATTCTCGCGCGTTTCTCTTCTCCCTACGCCGCCATTCGCTGTCAACCGTGCAATTGCCGACCACCACGAGATGCAACATGGCCGGACGATCATGATGGCACCGGTGCGAGCCGCCATAGGCCACTGGAGGGTCGTCCACCGATGCCATTTCTCTCTCTTCTCCTTCTTCTCTTCTCTCTTTCTTCACGTCTCTGTTTCTTTTTTTTTTTGTAATGTTGAACAGTAAAAGAAGACTTAAATAATGTCATTCCAAAAATTACAAAATTACCCTCACTTTGACGGGTATTTTCGAAAATTCACTATTTTGAAGCTTTTCTGATGCAAATTTCAAAAAATATTCAACGCGAAAGTTGTTCGTCGATGGTGCAAGAATCGGCTCAATCAGAGTTCATTTGAAAATTTTATAGTCAAAACAAGAATGTTTTACACGTATAACGATAAAATCAGAAATCGCGTAACCGGTTCTTTGAACCACGCATTTTCCAAAGCGATGAAACTTCACTTAAAAATATTCCCACCTATTTTCCAACACATAATGTCTTATTTTCGATTACCATCGCGTTCTAAATCCTTAACTTTAATTCGATAACTTTCCCAAACTGTTCCGAAAAACCCGGGATATTACAACATACTTCATATGAGTCTTGTATAAAGTGCCACAAATATATCCTCGGGCGATGATCATGACACCTTTTTATTATTCTCCATGTGTCATTGATAAAGTGGCTAGCATAGCCCTGTTTACAAGAGCTACCCCCGAGAGTAGATTGAGTTGAAGTTCTAGAACATGTTTAACATCTTTCAGGGTTATTGTATACCCTGTATTTGTCTGCATCTGAATATCACAAATTCCCAGTATCTGAGAGGAACTGGTATTTCTCATCTTCACTGCACCAAAGTCTCATGCATTGTATGTTGTGAAGAAATCCATGTAAAATGTGACGTAGTAGGATGCTGCAATATCTACCACCCACCCATCATCTTGAGTTGCGGTGTGAATGCTTGTATCTTTCTAAATATAGCAGATGGCTATATCTTCTGATATAACTACTAATGTCTCTGCACCGTTGTTCTTCGACTGGGAATTGTCTTGACCATGCTCTCGTTTTAGTTTTCGACAATTCTTCTTTAAATGGCCTTATATGCCACAATAATAACACTTATATGTAGACTTTCTTCCATTTGTTGATTTGCCTCTAATTTTGCTTCTACCTCTCCCTCTACCTCAATTTTTATCTCGTTGTCTTCCTCAATTCTCTGTGAAGAGGACTTGTGTATGATCTATACCCACATCTTTTCTTCTGGCATCCTCATTTGACAGAGCATATTTTACCATAGGCATAGTAAGTTTGCCTCTAGGAGCCGAATTGCTGAGAGTAACTACCAATATTTCCCAACTAACATGAAGAGAACTGAGCAGCAGGAGGGCTTGTACTTCATCTCCCATTTGCATGTCTATTGTAGAAAACTGGTTCACCAGGCTCTAGAACTCATTGGTGTGTTCTGCTACCGAAGTTCCACTCCTTAACTTTAAGTTCACCAAATGCGTCATTTTGAGGCATTATTTCGAGATGTTTTGGTCTGGTACATGTCTTCCAACTTCATCAATATCTCATAAGTATATGTATCATATGCTGCGCGGTGGAAGATGTTGTGACCAATCCACTGTCTAATCTGACCT
>SKCR01010323.1:0-24033 GCA_019454045.1 Zanthoxylum bungeanum | reverse complement strand
AGTATACTAATTGTATTGTGCATATCGGCCCAGTATCGGATAATCACGTGCTAGGGCTGGGGCTGGATAAGTGTCTGCCCCGTCCGAAACACATATCGGATGTCTGGTAACCGGTCTCTATAATCGGATATTCATGACCTGGCCATAATATCACGATTGGATGCGCATCACTTTAAGAGCACTAATACCGTATCCTGCGTGACATCATCTCCATTACGACTGGAGTGACACTTCCGTCTTGACATCACATCCAATACACTACGATTCTCTGATAAATCCAGAAGAGGTGAACACAGAACCAGTTAAGATCCCCCACCACCAAAACCAAAGTTTACCGATTGTCGTAAGTATTAGCGATGCAAGTCTCAGGTTAAGACTATACACACCTACCTTGATTTCGGCCTCCCATAGACACCTAGTCATAATACCAATGGGATTCCGAAGGGTCTATCCAGAGCGAAGCTGTTTCCCGTACCATCGTTGAAACACGACCTCCTATCGCACTTGCACAAGTATCCAATACTTATATATATGAGAACTATGCCGTTGTGCCCTCACAACGCGCACAAGTGCAATACTAGCCTATTCCGCATTATCGATGTCCAGTCTCGATAATACTACGGCTAGGGATATTTAATGATTAATCCTTCGTGGACTGATACTGTCTCATATCATCTCAATCCAGGAACTAATCATAGGGACCTCTCTTCATTTATATATCTATGGTGATCTAATCACAAACGATGAGAGTGCAATTTCCTTATTACATAGTTAATTTGCTACAACAACACAATGATCTGTGTAAATAGTGACGCTATGGGATATTATCCAACAACCTGGCTGATCCGTTACAAAGACCTTATCGGCTAAAGTATTTGAAGGTCAACTAAATGGTTTAGAATTACATGACATGTCTCATTTTCCCTAGTCCAAGTGGGAGATTGTTGGGATTTATGTCATAGAGCTTCATATATTGTAAACATAATTAATTTTTGTAATAATAATAAATGCATTATTCATTTTATCAAAGTTGTTTGATTATATCCCATATTGTCGAATTGTCTTGTTTACCTTGATTACTCTTGTACCTTTAAAGTTATTGTATGTTTGATACACAAGAGGATTTAAGTCTATAGTTAGTAATCTAAATAGTCCATAGAGAGCGAACAATGAGGGTACTTTGTTTGTGGTTTATCTATAGCTGCGGTCCATTATATACTTGTATGACGGTCTTGATTCGGGATCGTTCATGTAGTGACATGGGAATGAAGGCACCTTGTATGATAAGATCATATAAGACTGGACTCAGATAAATACAAATTTCTTTTAATATCCGTAAACGAAGAAATTCATTTTATCTAATAGATGGTCATATATGGATTCGAACATAATCCCGAGTGTCCTACGAACTCCTGCATGACAGGTTATGTCCTTTGATTTTCTATGGTGAGGTTGGTGTTGCATTCCCAGCCAATAACTATGTATTTTTGGGATATGATTTGGTATGTAGCTGGGAACGTTTTACATAGATATGGAATTCACTCCTTCTTACGAGAAGCAGATTAATATCGTTTTTAAGAGTTGATTCGGGACCTGAACAATTTGAGAGCTCAACTTTTCTTTTACGAATAGAAAGTATTTTATATTCATAATTGTTATGAATTAATTGTTCATTATAGAATCAATGGTGCTTAAGAGACAAAATATTTAGAGGGGTTTAGCGGACTTATGACCCGGCTCTATTTATGAGATATTCGTGAAGGGCAATATCCATATGTAATGACTATATCGATGGACATTGAAAATGTTCGGTTTATTTAATCCATCTACAGTAACGGGAGTTCAACTTCGAGGTTTTAGTGGAATAACGCGGAGTTAATAATTCGTAATATTTGATTAAAGAGTTTAATTAATATTTCGGAATTATTGGAGCTCGGAACCGTAGGTCCATTTGGTCCCCGTGCTAGCTCGATTAACTGTTGCAAACCTAATATAATTAGATTGTCTAATTATATGCTCACATTATATTTATTTATATATTATTAATAAGATTAATAATATTTATTGTCACAATGAAAACTATGTTAAATTAGTTTAACTTAATGTTTTCTAAAATTCTTTGATTATGAGATAATCAAGTCTTGATTATGAGATAATCAAGTTAGTAGTAATTATAAGATAATTACTACAACATAATTGAAGGTAATTAAATCATTATTAATATATTGATTTTTATTTACCATTGGAGAAAAAGCCATATGGCTTACCATGTCATCCGAGAAATTATGTCTATTAGGTGGCTTGGATACACCTAATAGTTATGTCATTAGCTAATGCATTTTATGCTTTAGTATGTCCTTCACATTTATGTGTTTTCATTGAAAGAAAGCATTGAATGCTTAATGACAAAGCCATTGTCCTTAGCTTAACATTTCTTATGCTTTGGTATGGCATTCACATTTTTGTGTTGGCCATTGCAAGAAAGCATTAGATGCTTAATGACAAGGTTAATTGGCTTGTCTAAGAGAATATAATCTATACCATTTCTCTCACTTCCTAAGGTTAACACTTTGCATTCATTCACAGAATTGTTGTTAGAAAATATTTGAGAGAAAATAGAGAGAGTTCTAGCATTCACAAGTATTGTGAAATTCCTAAAGCCAACACCATTGTGACATCTTAAATCTGTAGACAACAGAACTTGACGACGCTGTTCTAGGCTCGTGGCCTAGTTGGGAGTACAAAATAACATGGAGTCGCCACCCGGTGTGAACCGGGACAAAGATTTAAGGCCGCACTCACCCCTCGCAAAGGTGTGACCTCAAACCGTTGGGTTCGGAATGGTCCCTTACTTATGTCACTTGTGATGATATGATTTGTGCAATAAACTAACCGAATCTATTCAACATTATATTCATGCTCAAGGGTAATCTACGTCTAGTATGCATTCATCAAAATAACTCCTAATCTAAGTTTGCATACTTGAAAATAAGTCTTTAAACGGCAAACACATAGAATCACACAATGAGCACATTGAACCATTGAACCATTAAACCAAAATAAACAAATAACTATTTAAACATAAACATAAACTAAATAAAATATCATGCATAAAAATAACATTATCATGTTTTGACAATAAATAATAAACTAGGCTAAATCATGCTTTAAATAATAAATAAATAACCTACAAACTATAACATGCTCAAACACAAGTTTGGATGAGACGAGATATGTGTATCTTAAGTGGTACGTGGCGTTGTATCCCGAGTGCAGATCATATTACCGTCCATTCAGAATCGGCTATGAAATTTATGTCCGGGTTTCCATCCGATATACCACAAAAAGGGAACACATGTCCCGCTCATCCAATAATCACATCATGCTTCAAACGACTCTCATGCAATAATATTTTAAAATAAACGAAAAGTAATAAATAAAAAGGTGCCCTCAGGTCTAACCTCTTTTGTCGTCTCAAGAAATGGGGTAACACGTCCGTTGGAAGGGTGAATGATCCGCTACTTTTCCGATTTGTTTGCTCAACGTTTCTCCTCGTTGTTTTAGTGCTCGGGCTGCTTTTTTCAGGTCACTGTTTTGGTTGTTTCAGGGGCTGTTTTGGGCAGTTTCGGGGACTGTTTTGGGGTATTTCAGTGAAGGGTTAAGGGGACTGTATTTAGGTTATTTTAGGGACTGTTCTGGGCTTGTTATTGTGCGTTTGTGGTGAGGTTTTGGACAGTGATTGCGGCAGTTATTAGGGTTTATGATGCTCGGTTTTGGCAGTGGAGTGTGTTGCTGATTGTGTGAGGAAGTGTGGTGAATTCGTGTGAGTTTTCTGGGCTATGTGGCGTGGGCTATGCTTGGTGAAGCGGTGTTGTTTGTGGCTAATGGCGTCTGGTTTGTTGAAAGGAGAGGCAGGTAGTGTGTAGGCGAGGGCTTTTGACCATTAATTACGTGGTGGCAGGTGCGGCATTGTGGAGGCTTTGATGATTAATTGCGTTGGAAGGGTGTGGGCAGCTAAGCGTGAGGCTTTTGTGATGGGCGTGTATGGGCTATGACGTGTTGAAGGTGTGAGCAGGGTCTGTTTAGGCGCTGAAGGCAATGGGTGGCTGAGGGACTGTTGATGCGCTGTTACTTCGAGCGTGAAGCTTGGCAGAGTTTGTTTATGCGAGGGTTTTTTTTTGTTGTGTGAATTATGTGTATGAGCCAGCCAGTCAGGGTTTGAATGTGTGGAGAGGGGTTATTTTTATAGGTAAGGGGATGGGTTTTACCTTGTTGGGGAAGGAATAGGATTTGTGAGATATTCTTTTAATTAAAATATGATAGGGGAAATCTTTAATTAAGGGAAATGATTTGATTTTTTTCTTTTTATTTAAGGATATGATTTATTTAAATTGGTAGGTGATTAATTAAATTAGGAATGTGATTTATTTTAATTATGAATGTTATTTATGGAATTTAATTTGAATATTTTAATTTGGGAAATGAATTTTAATTTGTGACATGTGTTTTATTTAATTTAATTGGATTTATTTAGTATATGACATGTATTTTAAATGTTTTAATTATTTAATTTGTGAGATGTGTTTTAATGGGTTTGGTGTGTTTTAAAACAGAGGTCCAACAAGCAACCTGAAGCCAAACAACGAGGTTAATCCAACAAAAATTCCATTTTCATGACTAAAGAGGTAGTTGCCTCCATACGAGACTCATCATTGGGCTAATGTGTAAAAATGCAAAGCCTACAGTCGCCCCCCCACTTTGATGGGACTTGTGCAGTGTGTGACAATGACAATTTCTATCAAAGTACGTGCAATGCATTTTTACTTACCTGGCTTGCCAGCTGTCACCTGGTCTGCCTGCTGCTTTGAAGTGAGTTGATATGGTGGCGAGGTGCCTCGACCCCTGGGCTTTGTTCCCGAACCACCGAATGTGAACTGTGCTGATGATGCAGTGGGCCCGGCCAAGAAGAAATAGTTGCCCCTGCCCGGGCTGATGTGTGAGGGTGACTCGAAATGGGCCATATGTAATCTTAAACAATACTTAACTTTTTGTAGTAATTTTGTACAATTTCTTCTTTGCTATATATTTCGAATGTTTTACTTTCATGTCTTCAATACTTGGCTTATTTTTGCTTCCAATTTCCTAACTTGCTTTTCCAAATCTGAATGTGATGAGAAATCCTGATCTCGTCCAAATCGAATCCGGCCACGACGGAAGACTTTGTCCCCGAGCCGATGAAGTGCTCTCGTTGGGACGTGACCCAACCCTGAGCTGAAGAAAACACTTAGTTCTGGGGGAATGTTACCTCCCCAGGCCAATAAAGATCCAGCCATGGGAGAATGCTCCGTCCCCATGCCGATCTTACGCACTCGGTGGGACGTAACCCGACCCCGAGTTGAACAAGGCACTTGGCCCTGAGGGAATGTTACCTCCTCAGACCAACAAAGATCTGGCCATGGGGTAATGCTATGTCCCCATTCTGATCTTACGCACTCGGTGGGACGTAACCCAACCCCGAGCTGAACAAAGCACTTGGCTCTGGGAATGTTACCTCCCCAGACCAACAATGGTCCGGCCATGAAGGAATGCTCCATCCCATCATACCAATCTTACGCACTTAGTGGGACGTAACCCGACCTAGATCTGAACGAAGCACTTGGCTTTGGGGGAATGTTACCTCCCCCGACCAACAAAGGTCCGGCCATTGGGGAATACTCCGTTCCCATTCCGATCTTACACACTCGGTGGGACATAATCCGACCCTGAGCTGAACAAAGCACTTGGCTTTGGGGGAATGTTACCTCACCGGACCAATAAAGTTCCGGCCATGGGGGAATGCTCCGTCCCCATGCCGATCTTACGCACCACTCAGTGGGACATAACCCGACCTCGAGATGAACAAAGCTCTTGGCTCTGGGGGGATGTTACCTCCCCAGACCAACAAAGGTCTGGCCATGGGGGAATACTCTGTCCCCATGTCGATCTTACGCACTCGATGGGACGTAACCCGACCCCGAGGTGATGTAACAAATAGCCTCGACAGAACTAATCCAGCCCCGAGCTGGTGGAATAGAATAGCCTCGGCGGAACAAATCCAGCCTCGAGCTGGTGGAACAGAATAGCCTCGGCGAAATGAATCCAGCCCCGAGCTGGTGGAACATAATAGCCTTAGCGGAACGAATCCAGCCCCGAGCTGGTGGGACATAGGAGACTTAATCACGAAGGAAAAACTTCAACCTCTGAAGCTCTTGGGATCCCGCCGCAGGGGTCCCCTTACCGGGCATCAGCAAAAATAAAAAGTGGAACAAGACAAGGTTAGCACGATAGAGGTGACTTAGCACATACTCCGCACAGACCCGAAAATATAACAACTCGGGTGCCCCGAGCCACGTCCTGCCTGGTGCCTCCCAAAACACAATTATGAACCTTACAATTCAGCGTCCCGGCTAGCTGGGCAACGGAACGGTGAGCGGTCGAGACTCTGAGAGCAGAAACCTCCTCATGCTGGGCGGCTCTAGAGCCTCAAAGCGCTATGAGGGAATCAACATTCCCATGTCATGTTTCTCCTGATCCGAGGCGGTTAGGCCGATGCCCCAAATGGGAATAAGACTCCCCGTGTGCGCCATCCCTTTGGGTGGTTCTCAACGGGACTCACCAGCGAACTCGTAGGGGAGAAACCTCACTAGGTCCGATTTACCCGAGACCATAATGGTCATGGAGGCCATTCGGCCGTCTCCATGCCATGTGTTTCGATGGTTCTTAACGAGATTCACCAGCCGACTCGCAGGTGAAAAAACCTCCCTAGGTCCGGTTTACCCGAGCTACTCCTCAAAAATACGAGTTATGGGGTAGTAACGTTTCGGCCTCGGGGGTTTGATAATGACACTCGGGGTTGGCGTTCCGCGAAGGGTTCGCGTTTTTCCCACATGTACCCCATCCCCTGATGCGTTCTGGGTCCTCAAAGGTGAAAAGAGTCAAATCGGAACACTTCCACCCGAGGGTTTGATAATGACACCCGGGATTGGCGTGCCACGGGCTAGGTGTTATTCCTAACTACCGATCACCCCTTCTAATCGAGCATATCCCAAGAATATTGAGCACAGATTTCGCATTCAATTAATAAACATGTAAAATGGACAAGTTTCTTAATTCAAAAGAGAAAGTTTTATTAATATTCAAGGGACATACTACCCTTCTTACAACTTTTTGCGGGTCATTTTAATAGAGGCTTTTACAATCATTTCTGGTTCTTGTCTTGGAATCTGACATATCTTCTAGTCCAAGATTCTTCAGATACTTCTTGTCTGAACTTGATTTTGAAGTTTCGGACTATCTAACAGGGTCATTTCCTGCCAAGCGCTCCATAAGCATCTCCGGACAATTCCGGAGATCGGTCGAGAACCCTTCATGTTGTCTTTGGTGGCCCCCGTGAGATTTTTCTCCTTTCCTCTCATTCGGGGAGGCCACTGGGCTGAATGAAGAAACCCTGATAGATGCCGACCTCGTGCCCTCGGTTGAATTGTTCATTGGCCGATCCTTAAACACTACCTCCCTCTTGGAACTAAGGACCTAGCAGGCCGAACAAGCGTTGTACCTTTTCTCAGAGGAGCTTGTTCAGGTACGGCCGGTAAACGTCACCCATATTTGACGTTACATTTCATTTTACAACTCAGTGCTAATGGGTGATCGTTGCCCATTGTTTTTACATTACATTCTACAACTCAACAGGGGGAGCTGCTGCTTGTCCTAACTTCTGATGCGTTCTTCCCCCATCTTTCCCACTGTCTTCAATCTTCCTTCCTCTTGCGAACCTTTTTCTCTTTCCGCTCTGATCAGCTTATTCCAATTCCTTTTCCTTTTCATCCAGTCTTCCTTTCGTTTTCCCAAACCACTCTGCTATTGAACCCTCCAACGACCCATGGCTTTCTCCTTCCGCCACCGTCTTACTACGCAAGTTACATTTTTGTTCTATCCCCACAGACGACGCCAACTGTTGATGGGTGATTTTCGTCCCAGGGGTAGTTTTGAGATAACCCTCCCGAGACAATCCTCATTCAACCTTGAATTTGTTTGGTTATGGGAGACCAAAAGCAAACGTAGCAAAAAGGCAAAGAAAACACAAAAAATCGACAAGAGAGTTTAACGTGGTTCGGCGGAGCAAATCCAACCTACGTCCACGAGCCGACCTGTTTTCACAGAAGATCTAAGTCGAACCGAGTTGTTTTCCTTTCAAGTTTTTACAAGTAGTGCTCTATCTTTTTGTTACAAATTTTGCTCTCCCCTTACAAATGAAACTAACTCTCCTTTATATACTCAAGGAGTTACAACACTATTCCCCTGCTTCCAGGACGTCACCCACGTGAACTTCCGGTTGATTGACGGGTCCTTTGCCCCAAAACTGTCTTCGCAGAAAACAAACCTGCCACCTGACGGCTTGTCAAATCACCCTGTTTTTAGGCACTGCCACACCCAACAATAATGATGCCAGCCTGGAAAGAGATTTCAAATGATGGTATGTGCCAGAGGGTAAGGTCTAAACTACCCCAGTCACACGTCGGTCTTCAAAAGACCGGCCAGATGGTCTTCCGAACAGTAAAAGATACTACCTATCTGACCCGGAATATTCGAGCCATTCACTTGTTCCAGAAGGTAAGATAAAACCAATTTGAGTCGCTGGTCTACTGTGGTCGGCCTCGACTCTGAGGTTGTCCGTCTCTGAAATCTACACCGCATTGTGTCCCATGGTCGACCAGATCCAGGAATTTGTGTCCGGACTCTTTTCCCTGTTGAGGAACAAATCAAACCCTATGAACATCTAATCTTCCAACCGTGAGATTTTTCTCCTTTCCTCTCATTCGGGGAGGCCACTGGGCTGAATGAAGAAACCCTGATAGATGCCGACCTCGTGCCCTCGGTTGAATTGTTCCTTGGCCGATCCTTAAACACTACCTCCCTCTTGGAACTAAGGACCTAGCAGGCCGAACAAGCGTTGTACCTTTTCTCAGAGGAGCTTGTTCAGGTACGGCCGGTAAACGTCACCCATATTTGACGTTACATTTCATTTTACAACTCAGTGCTAATGGGTGATCGTTGCCCATTGTTTTTACATTACATTCTACAACTCAACAGGGGGAGCTGCTGCTGTCCTAACTTCTGATGCGTTCTTCCCCCATCTTCCCACTGTCTTCAATCTTCCTTCCTCTTGCGAACCTTTTTCTCTTTCCGTTCTGATCAGCTTATTCCAATTCCTTTTCCTTTTCATCCAGTCTTCCTTTCGTTTTCCCAAACCACTCTGATACTGAACCCTCCAATGACCCATGGCTTTCTCCTTCCGCCACCGTCTTACTACGCAAGTTACATTTTTGTTCTATCCCCACAGACGACGCCAACTGTTGATGGGTGATTTTCGTCCCAGGGGCAGTTTTGAGATAACCCTCCCGAGACAATCCTCATTCAACCTTGAATTTGTTTGGTTATGGGAGACCAAAAGCAAACGTAGCAAAAAGGCAAAGAAAACACAAAAAATCGACAAGAGAGTTTAACGTGGTTCGGCGGAGCAAATCCAACCTACGTCCACGAGCCGACCTGTTTTCACAGAAGATCTAAGTCGAACCGAGTTGTTTTCCTTTCAAGTTTTTACAAGTAGTGCTATATCTTTTTGTTACAAATTTTGCTCTCCCCTTACAAATGAAACTAACTCTCCTTTATATACTCAAGGAGTTACAACATTATTCCCCTGCTTCCAGGACGTCACCCACGTGAACTTCGGTTGATTGACGGGTCCTTTGCCCCAAAACTGTCTTCGCAGAAAACAAACCTGCCACCTGACGGCTTGTCAAATCACCCTGTTTTTAGGCACTGCCACACCCAACAATAATGATGCCAGCCTGGAAAGAGATTTCAAATGATGGTATGTGCCAGAGGGTAAGGTCTAAACTACCCAGTCACACGTCGGTCTTCAAAAGACCGGCCAGATGGTCTTCCGAACAGTAAAAGATACTACCTATCTGACCCGGAATATTCGAGCCATTCACTTGTTCCAGAAGGTAAGATAAAACCAATTTGAGTCGCTGGTCTACTGTGGTCGGCCTCGACTCTGAGGTTGTCCGTCTCTGAAATCTACACCGCATTGTGTCCCATGGTCGACCAGATCCAGGAATTTGTGTCCGGACTCTTTTCCCTGTTGAGGAACAAATCAAACCCTATGAACATCTAATCTTCCAACCGTGAGATTTTTCTCCTTTCCTCTCATTCGGGGAGGCCACTGGGCTGAATGAAGAAACCCTGATAGATGCCGACCTCGTGCCCTCGGTTGAATTGTTCCTTGGCCGATCCTTAAACACTACCTCCCTCTTGGAACTAAGGACCTAGCAGGCCGAACAAGCGTTGTACCTTTTCTCAGAGGAGCTTGTTCAGGTACGGCCGGTAAACGTCACCCATATTTGACGTTACATTTCATTTTACAACTCAGTGCTAATGGGTGATCGTTGCCCATTGTTTTTACATTACATTCTACAACTCAACAGGGGGAGCTGCTGCTGTCCTAACTTCTGATGCGTTCTTCCCCCATCTTTCCCACTGTCTTCAATCTTCCTTCCTCTTGCGAACCTTTTTCTCTTTCCGTTCTGATCAGCTTATTCCAATTCCTTTTCCTTTTCATCCAGTCTTCCTTTCGTTTTCCCAAACCACTCTGATACTGAACCCTCCAATGACCCATGGCTTTCTCCTTCCGCCACCGTCTTACTACGCAAGTTACATTTTTGTTCTATCCCCACAGACGACGCCAACTGTTGATGGGTGATTTTCGTCCCAGGGGCAGTTTTGAGATAACCCTCCCGAGACAATCCTCATTCAACCTTGAATTTGTTTGGTTATGGGAGACCAAAAGCAAACGTAGCAAAAAGGCAAAGAAAACACAAAAAATCGACAAGAGAGTTTAACGTGGTTCGGCGGAGCAAATCCAACCTACGTCCACGAGCCGACCTGTTTTCACAGAAGATCTAAGTCGAACCGAGTTGTTTTCCTTTCAAGTTTTTACAAGTAGTGCTATATCTTTTTGTTACAAATTTTGCTCTCCCCTTACAAATGAAACTAACTCTCCTTTATATACTCAAGGAGTTACAACATTATTCCCCTGCTTCCAGGACGTCACCCACGTGAACTTCCGGTTGATTGACGAGTCCTTTGCCCCAAAACTGTCTTCGCAGAAAGCAAACCTGCCACCTGACGGCTTGTCAAATCACCCTGTTTTTAGGCACTGCCACACCCAACAATAATGGTGCCAGCCTGGAAAGAGATTTCAAATGATGGTATGTGCCAGAGGGTAAGGTCTAAACTACCCAGTCACACGTCGGTCTTCAAAAGACCGGCCAGATGGTCTTCCGAACAGTAAAAGATACTACCTATCTGACCCGGAATATTCGAGCCATTCACTTGTTCCAGAAGGTAAGATAAAACCAATTTGAGTCGCTGGTCTACTGTGGTCGGCCTCGACTCTGAGGTTGTCCGTCTCTGAAATCTACACCGCATTGTGTCCCATGGTCGACCAGATCCAGGAAACTGTGTCCGGACTCTTTTCCCTGTTGAGGAACAAATCAAACCCTCTGAACATCTAATCTTCCAAAAAGGGAGGAAATTCCCTCTATGCCCTTACCGAACTGTTCAATTACCTTAGTTGCAAAAATCACCATCAACAACCATCTTATATAATAGGTCTTATGAATCTCTAATACAAATAGGAAAACTAAAATAATCCTAATCTTCCCATGAGAACCTCACGCCCACTCTCACATCTCACACACCCAATCCTATTTTCTAGCCCTCTACTTTCCCATCAAGACAAATAGCCTAAGTATCCAAATTAATAACTTGAATAATAACTTAAAATAAAGCAAGACTTGTGTTTGGGCATTTACTGAATGGCCCACATATTTAATGTTTAATGTAAATGACAAATAAACTGAAAACATTAAATATCAAGCCCATTAAGCCTCCAAACGTGTGCATGTTGTATTGTTCTTGCTTCTTCAATTTGGGTTTTGTCTTCAAATAATTGGATCACATGAATGAAATTTGAACCTTTTTCTATTAATCCCCTTGAAATAATCTGCTTCCTTTAACTCATGTGTGGATTCGGTTATGACCTTCTGGACTATGCCTAGCATTACTTCCTTTATCTTCTCGTTTCGTTGTCTTATGAGTGGTCCAACTGGATCTGTTAATGGATCAAGCTTTTGGACTCTACCTTCGTACAACCCTTTATTCTTATCAGGATAGGACGGGGGAGATTGCTATCTCTAGACTAAAGTGTCATTATGAAAATTTATAGGATAATTGAGTGTCATTTTCCATTTAATTTAAGAAATAAACAAATAAAACTATATCAAGGCAAAGTAATGTTTATCTGTAAGAAGTAAATAGATTTCAAATCAGATGAAATTATTCCCTCATTGATTTGTTGTAACCCATCAAATGCACTCGCTGATCCTATATCTCTTATGCAGATACAAAGGCAGACATGACTATTCATTTTCTTAGGATTGAGCTTAGAACTTTCTTTGATTAATACCTTAACTATTTCAAGTATGAACTTGTAATTGTATGTTTTTGTTATTTTGCGGAGCTCACAACTTTTGTCCCTAATGTTACAAAAAATTTTGATGATCGTGCAACAAATATGCATACAGAATCTCATTCCATGTATCAGGAACTCCTGGTAAACACCAGTGAATGCAATCTGCAAAATTTTTTTGGATCCAATCGTTCTTCCTTTGTAAATAATTTGCCCTTCCGCTCTCCATAAACGGATGTATGAGCATCTTTTCGATATTCAGACAATTGGGTGATGTTCAAAAATGTTACATCGATTTTTAATTCTTGTAGAATATCTTGAATTATCTTCATGATTGTGAGACTAGAACCAGTACCCCAGTATGAACCTTGGATGGGGTATGACTCATTGAAGCAGTTTTCATTGCTTCCAGGCTTCCATTCCCAGCTCCTGCAGCCAGAAAACGTGCATAAATATAGCTGTGACTTTGAGTAACCTTGTAGGACATTTCATCTAGCAAGCAGCTTGGTTCTGGGCATTTTAGACTCATAAGGATGCCATTGTTTAATCCTTTTTTGGGGAGAAACTTACCACAAATGTGTTGGAGACATACTCATAAAGTAGACCTTTTGAGTGAGAGGATTGATGTTGGTTTCAAGCCAATTTGCCCAAGTTTCTAATGACCATCGGTAAGCAGTGGTGACATTATATTCCTTGATATTATCAGCAGATCCATAACTGGAAACAGAAGCCACATAAAAAGAAGATTACAAACTTATGACAGATTCCAGGAACACAGCCGAAAATAAATAGACAAACTAGAATGTAGAAAGTTTATAAATATCCTATTTTCTTGTGCTGATTAATTTTCAATGGAGTTGGTTCATTGTAGCTAAAGATGCTTTACAGCAATGCTAAACAGGCTCATAGGAAGATTAAATTGACTAAAATTCATGTTTCTTATGCCAAAGATAATTTACTCTGTAGCTTCGGTTAATAAGACAGCAATGCAGGGAACGAGTGCTTACGTAGCATTGATCGTTGGTTTGTACATCCACCAAACGTAGCTTTCGAATACTAACACATCAACTCCTTCCCAACTCTTGCCGTGTTTAGCTATGGAATCAAGATTAATAAGCCTTTTTAGAACTGTATGATTTGTTGCATGATCTGAAATGGACTCCACGATAAAGGGTGCCCAGTAGTACTCAATGGACGCATTGTACTCCTGAGAATAAATCAAGAAACAAATAATCTTTAACTATGGTAATAAACTGGCAATTCAAAGTTAGAATGAGTTTATGCTGCATGATCATAGATGATAGAGGTAATTCACTCAGGTACCTCAGCTTTAAAGATCTTCATAGGAGGGATCCTATGAAAATGTTTTTTTCCTTCCGGAATCACTGACTGTACCATACAGACCATTGATTCAAACTGACCTCTCTGTACTGAATCTCCAATAAGCATCAATCGTTTGCCCCTCAAAATGTCCAATAACTTCAATGGATCAAACCTGAGAGTGACCGAAACATTTTATGCCTCTAATGAATTGAATTGAAGACTTCAATAAAATATCTAAAAGAAAGTTACCTAGGAAGATTGCATCCATCAGGCTGCCACCTCCAGTTTTGATAGAATGAATCAGGCCTGCCGTTCCTTTGGCAAGTGGTCTGTTTCACCAAATAAGGGCAGCTGTCTTCTGTATATAGAGGATAAGTAACATTATCCCAAATCCATTTTCCTTCAAACACATTGCAGCCTTCCTCAAACCGATCTTTGGAAGAAACAAAGACTGGCCTTCTCTGTTTGTAACCTTCTGGTTTTCCATAAAACTGGAAAATAAGGCTGTCATTGCTCTTCAAGTTATCAAAGGCTAATCGTGCAGTCCCCACAATCAGAACAGAAACCAATGCAACTGGGAAGAGGGACTGAATCCGGCGATCAAGCCATGGTTGTGTCATCACCATTTGATATTTGGTGTCACAGATGAAGTGGCTGTTTTTTAACGAAGACATTATCTTGAGTTTTAAGTCATTTTAGAAGTATTCCATGCAACCACCAGTTGGTGGTCAAGTTTAGGTGATATGTTATATTTATTTAACTAGATAGCTTTTGGGAAACTCTCATATATATAAGAAAATCTTTATTTAGTTATTTTTTAAATTTGTATTAAAAATAAATTGCACATCAAACTTCTAATTGGACTTCACTAGTTGTTGTTTCAAGTTATTGGCAACTGCTACTACCTTACGGGATTTTATTTATTTATTTGTCAGTAATTTATTTTTCTTATACATGATTCTGAACTACCAATACTGCAATACACAGCACAAAATTTAAGGGCTTATATTTTTATTTTTATTTTTATTTTTATTTTTGTATAATAATGTCAAAGAAGAAAATTTTCATTTTAATCATGGTTTTTTTAAAAAATAAAAAATAAAAAAATTTGTATCTTGGACTGTTAAATTGATTAATAAAAAATAAAAAGAAAAATGCTTTTCGTATTGAAAGTGATAGGCAGAAGGCTGACAAACCGCATCTTGAGGTCCCGCTTTCCGTAGGGATTAAAATAGTCCGATATCCAGTCATTTTTTGTTGAAATCGAAACCTATATACAATATTTGATACTTATATAAAATCAAAAAATTCATGGTTGGTATCCGTATCCGAAATAAATCAAAAATTCGGATATCGGTTACCAACTGAAATAACCGAAAATTAATTTTTTTATTATTAATATGATAATATTTATTTAAAGGTCACCTAATTTGCAAATCAAAACCGATTTTCGAAATACCAAAATCATTATCCATGAAACCTCGATTAACATTTTTTTCAATCAGGTAATATCGAATATTCAAAATAATTTATCATATGTCCATCCATGGCTTCATATTTTAAAAAATAAAAATGCTTATACGAAGCGTTATAACTTTAAAAATGCTCTTTCACAATTTGCACAAGCATAATTTTGAGCCTCAAACTGAGTAATAAGCTCAACAATCTCCCCACTGGTTTTATTGGTGGCACTATATCTACAATCAACAATCTCCACACAGGTCTCTGATCGCGATTTTATACTACACGTAAGCACACGTATAGCTCAAGTAATATAATGATTAAAAGTCGGAAATCATACCCACAAAGACTTGTTATTTTTCCTATTAATACTGAAACTAACCAACTTAACTTAAACTAAACTACTGGTTTAAGAAATAAGTGATTGATTGATTTAAAATTAATTGAAAGATTAAATAAAGATCAAATAATAATTTTGGAGAAAGATTTTATGTGTCACAAGAACCTAAGGTTGTAACTTCACCTAAGCATGCAAATAATGGGTTCAGACACTTTTATTTCAATTGCGTTGTTTCGAATCATTAACCTAGAATACTAAGCTATTTACAAGCCTCTTTGGATGGTCAAGTAGGAATATTCAAATTTAAACCAATTAATAATATTTATATATTAATTAATTTAAAGCAAATTCACTATGGTCAGGTTCTAATAATGGTTACCCATGTCCTGCATGTATATTCTTCATTTAGGGAAAATTATTTTAAAGAATTAGATCACACACTATTATTCTCACGGCTAACCCAAATTCCATTGGTCGAGTTCCTAATGATTTACCAAGACTATTCTATTATTGACCAAACAAATAAAATATGTGTTCATGTTGGGTTTTCTATGTTATCCCAAGATCAAATTAAGCGATGAAAACATGTGAATACATCAAAGTAAAGTTGCGGAATAATCACTTTGATCGGCTTTTGGATGCGATGAAACACAAAAAAATTCTGCTCCAGGCTTTCTTCTTTGTTGGTTTCGGTCAAGCCCTCCATGTGTGTCCTCCAAGCTTTGTTTTTGAGATTCCATGCTCATGAATGGGTTTCCCTATCACCTTTGTATGACCCCTTTGGTGTGCTAGCACTTGGAAATTTTGTCACAAAATTTCCCTTAGTCTTCTTGATGCTCTCGGCAGTGAAGGAAAAAGAGAGGAAATGGCATCTTGTGCCGTGAGATGAGGGAGAGAGTGAGAAGAGTTGTGTTGGTTATTTTGATTTCAAAAATCAAAAATAAGATATACCAAAATTTTGGTAAATCATCTCCCATCATTACCAACTTGGAGTGTTTAACACACTATCACCAACCACCAACTTCTATCACTATAAAGTGATAAAGTTGACTAGTGATGTGACTTGATGTGACTTATGGGCCCCACTAGATTCGAAATGTGAGTGGGCCCGCAAACACTCCCGGGCTCGGGTTCGCTAATTTAGAATTAACGAATTTTCCATTGCGACGTAATTAAATCAAATTTAATTAAATAATTATGCCTAGTAAAATTACTATTCACGTCGCTAGCGAATTAATTCTAAATTAACTCGTTAGACCGAATTAAAATCCAATTTTAATTCCGCGTCGAAATCTTATTTCGTATAATATATCGAATATATTATTTTATCGATTAATTCCAAATTAGTCGTTCTCTCTCTTTACATAATATTTTATCCCAGATAAAATATCTCCGTAATTAATCCTAGATTAATTCTCTCTCTCTTATAATTAATCCCAGATTAATTATGTCTGAGTCATACGTCATCGGTGAATCTTCGGGAAGCGACCAATGAGATCCCCGGATAGGTTGGTAGTAAATCCGGTCGTCGGACTATCCGAACACGTACGTACCTAGTACTACGTTTTTACCGATTTACAAGACATGGTTGGCTTATAGCAAAGCACCGTGACTACCCAATTCTTAAAGGAATATGTAATCTGTATCAGGCGTAGTATACGTAGTATTGCATATTGCGATCCAGTATCGGATTTCACGTGCTAGGCTTGGGGCTGGAATTGTGTGTGCCCCGTACGAAGCACATGTCGGATCTCTGGTAAGTAGTCTCTATAATCGAATAATCATGACCTAGTTATATTATCCCGATGACTGTAGTACTAAAGAGTACTAGTTCCGTATCCTACGTGATCATCATCTCCATATGACTGAAGTGATACTTCCATCTTGACATCACACCCAATACACAACGATTCTCAATATACCCAGAAGAGGCGTACACAGAACCTGTTAAAGCCCTGGACTACCAAAACCAAAGTATATTAATTGTCGCAAGAATTAGCGGTGCAAGTCTCAGGTTAAAACCAAATACACTACCCTGATTCGGACTTCCATAGGCACATAGTCATACTACCAATGGAATTCCGAGGGGTCTATCCAGAGCGAAGCTATTTCCGTACCATCGGTAAACACAACCTCCTATTACACTTGCATAAGTATCCAATACTAAAATATATGAGAACTATGCAGTTATGCTCCCACAACGCGCACAAGTGCAATGCTAGTCTATTCCGCGTTATCGATGTCCAATCTCGATAATACTCCGACTATGGATATTTTAATGATTAAACCTTCATTGATTGATACTGTCTCATATCTTATCAATCCGGAACTAATCATATGGACTTTTATCATTTATATATCACGGTAATCTAATTACAAATGATAAAAAAGCAATTTCCTTTGTCTCATAGTTATTTGTATAACAACACAATGTTCTGTACAAATAGTGATGCTATGTGTCATAATTTTCCAACAGTTCAAGCAAAGGGAATGATAAATAATCAATAACAATCCCAAAAGAAAAATAATATGCAAATTATTAGTTAAGCATGCTTGGGATCCATTACAACCTTGGATATAATGAATTAGTTACTCATAATATTCAATAAAAATACGCTAATCATTATTTCATGCCAATAACTCATAAAAGAAAAGGCTAGAGAGAAAAGGGAAGAAATACACTCTCGTTTGCAGCCTTCAGCTTCAAACTCCAACTTCGGTTGATGCACTTGTTCTTACCTCGCTCTAGGCGTTCTTCTATGCATTGAGACTCCAAAATTATGTTATAAGGCTTAATTTTATATTTTGGGACAAACTTGTACTTAAATAGGAGGCCATGCGAGTCATTCATACTCAAAAATCGTGTTCTAGGTGAATTGAGGTTGCACTTATCTGTGTCGCGATACACTAAACGTGTCGCGACTCCCTTCATCATCAAAGTCGCACGTCACGATGCTCTCTCCTTGGTGTCGCGACGTGCAAAGTTTACTAAGGAGAAAACACGCTCTGCCTAAAATTTGTGAATGGGTGCATCGAGAGGCATATTTTGACTCTGAATCTTGCCCAATTTTCTCTCTATCTTGTCGTTCTCATTCCCAGTTAAATCCTTTGAGTCGTGATATTATTTTAACCTATAAAACACATCAATTCGCTCATAAAGCTCGATATCACCCACAAAATATTAAGATGGAATGGTATAAAATATGTGTATTATATGTAGAGTTTCAATCAAGTCCCAAGGATCACAAACATGCATAAAAACGAGTTGAATACACAAAGGAGTAAGACGGAATACATACTCACATTGATGGGTTTGATGCTAGGAAGAACAAGTTGCGTTTTTGCCCTCTATGAAGCTCGGTTTTGGCCTTCTTGAACTGCAGTGGACTGCCGGTGGGGGCCTGTTTTTGATGCTCCAAAATCGGCCATGCAAGACTCCATTGAAGCTCCAAGCTTCAAGCTTTCCAAGCTCACAAATTCGTTTCCCTATCACCATAATATAACCCAAGGTGTGCTAGCACTTCTTCATCTTCCTTGCTTCTCTTCTTGATTCGGTCATACCAAAAATTTTGAGAAGAAATCGGCAGTGAGCCGTGAGAGGGAGAAGAGAGAAAAGAGAGGGAAAATGGTTTCACCTTGAAACCGTAAATGAGAGAGACAATAATGTAAAAAGAAAAATGTAATTTTGGTTTATATATTTTCCAAAAATAAAATAAACCATATACAACTTTTCAATTTTCCAAAATACCAAAAGTCAAAAAGTAAAAGTTTATTAATGCTTTTTCCAACAACCATATCACTTCTACTTTTACTTTAAGTCACATCACATCACTTTAATAAAGTGACATGTTGTCAAGTCACATCACTCAAAGTGACAATTGATTTGACGCATGACGTGACTAACGATTTGACGCTTGATGTGACTTGCGTGCCGCGCACGAATTCGAAATGCGAATGCACTCGCAATCACTCTCGGGTTCGCTAATTCCAAATTAACGAATTTTCGTCGCGTCGTAATTAAATGATTACGCCTAGTGAATTCACTATTCACATCGCTAACGAATTAATTCTAAATTAATTCGTTCGCCCGAATTAAAATCTAATTTTAATTCCGCGTCGAAATCCAATTTCTAATAATATATCAAATATATTATTTTATCGATTAATTCCAAATTAATCGTTCTCTCTCTTTAATTAATATTTTATCCCAGATAAAATATCTCCGTAATTAATCCCAGATTAATTTTCTCTCTCTTCTAATTAATCCTAGATTAATTAAAGTGCGAGTCATACATCATCGGTTAATCTTCAGGAAGCGACCCATGAGATCTCCGGATATGTTGGCAGTAAATACGGTCGTCGGATTATCCGAACACGTAAGCACCTCATACTACGTTTATACCGATTTACAAGACAAGGTTGGCTTCTAGCAAAGCGCCATGCCTACCCAATTCTCCAGAAATATTCTTACAGGAATATATATAGATCTGTATCAAGCGTAGTATACCGTAGTATTGTGTATATCGGCCCAGTATCAGATAGTCACGTGCTAGGGCTGGGGCTGGATAAGTGTCTGCCCCGTCCGAAGCACATGTCGGATGTCTGGTAACTAGTCTCTATAATCGGATATGCATGACCTGGTCATAACATCTCGATGGTTGCGCAACACTTAAGAGCACTAGTACCGTATCCTGCGTGACATCATCTCCAATATAACTGAAGTGATACTTCCGTCTTGACATCACACCCAATACACTACGACTTTCTGATAACCCAGAAGTGGTGTACGCAGAACCGGTTAAAGCCATGTACCACCAAGACTAAAGTCTATCGATTATCGTAAGTATTAGCGATGCAAGTCTCAGGTTAAGACTATACACACCTACCCTGATTTCGGCCTCCCATAGACACATAGTCATAATACCAATGGGATTCCGAGGGGTCTATCCAGAGCGAAGCTGTTTCCCGTACCATCGGTGAAACACGACCTCCAATCGCACTTGCATAAGTATCCAATACTTATATATATGAGAATTATGCCGTTGTGCCCTCACAACATGCACAAGTGCAATACTAGCCTATTCCGCATTATCGATGTCCTATCTCGATAATACTCCGGCTAGGGATATTTAATGATTAATCCTTCGGGGATTGGTACTGTCTCATATCATTCTCAATCCAGGAACTAATCATATGGACCTCTCTTCATTTATACATTTATGGTGATTTAATCACAAATGATGAGAGTGCAATTTCCTTATCACATAGTTAATTTGTACAACAACACCGTGATCTGTACAAATAGTGACGCTATGGGTAATATTATCCAACAATCTCCCACTTGGCACATAGCCAGTCACTCGAGTGTCTAACACCCGAACTATGTACAATTCGCTCAAATGCTGAGGAAAGGTTTTCCTCAGCGGATTTGCTTAAATATCGTCTGACGCGATTTACACGATCATCACATCGCCACGATGTTTGATCCGAACGAATCAGATGATATAGAAGTATATATCTGGATCGTCGATGAGACCTTTAATTCCTTAGCCTGTGCTGACGCCTAGCTCAGCTGCTAAAAGAACTATATCTAATCTAATTAGATTTATTATCGATCCAAATGGCTTCTATTGCTGCCTCAGCTGCAGCAATAATCCGCATTTGTTGTTAATTCGGCAACAGTTATCTTGCTCGGAATATTTCCAGCTTACTGTCCCGTCCTTCAAACTTTATAGTACCGTAGTATTTACCGGTTTGGAAACTTGCAGCAGTGATCCCAGTCACTTCAAGTTCTCCTACTCCATAATTTAAGACAGCATCTTTAGTTCTCTCAGATACTAACAGATGTTCTTAATCTTCAATCCAGTGACTATCACTTGGATTGACCCGATTGTGACTCCATATGCTCGAAGCGTATGAGACACCATACAAGTACATTTTAAATGTACAATTTCCAGAGTGTTAACAACTCCAAATATGTCTCTGTAGATCTTTATTCCTTGAATAAAGGTTGTTACTCCCCAGAATTCTATGGAGAATTTCTATGAAAGCCAAGCTTTCACACCGATTGCTTTATGGGAATTTCATTGTCAGTGCCCTCTCCCACTAACCTCCTTATATACACGAATTATTTCGTTTTGAGTCAAATCATAAACCATTATGATTATTTCAAAACGTCAGTTCCAAGAACCTTATGCTTGTTTCAATCCAAACATGGATCGAATAACCCGCAAACCTCGTTTGTTGGTTATACAAAATCGTCAGAATGTTATAAACATTCTCCAAAAGGTTTCCTTTTCAGGAAAGCGATTTTGATCTATAACTGACACATTTCATAAATGAAATACGCAGTTATCAACAAACATCTTCAAAATGGATTTAACATGGCAACAGGTAAAAGGTTGAATCGTTATTAACACAATGTTGATAACGATACCTTTCCGTCAAAAGCCTAGCTTTGTACGTTGGTATGTTGCCTTCCATGTATGTCTTCCTTGAAGACGTTTAATGTACCATAGGCACAATGCCTTGTGGTACAACAACTAGTATCCAAAATAGTTGTTAAACATGGAATCCATTTCGGACTCATGGCACTTTGCCATAATAGGGAGTCGATACCTTGTATCACTTCCTCAAAACGTAATCGTTGGTATACCTTCATAAGATTGACATCTTTATGAGGTTAGATCAGAAACACATACCCTAGGTTGTTTTCTGACTCTATCCGATCTACGAGTGTCTTGTGTATTTGAAGATTAATGGTATAGATTCATCATAGATGAACTATTTGTGTTCCATTAAGGACTTCGTGCCTTGAACAGTATTACTACCACATTCTTATCGAGTTCATCGAGTATCCTATCCTCCACTGACCACTGTATATCGGTATTCCTCTCAGGAAAAACCGCATGGTGAGCAACAATCACATTGTTCTCATGTGAGATTTATAAGTACTATACTTATGGTTTCCTTTAGGATAACCTATATTGGCACTTATCCAATTTGGGTCTTTTAGTTTGGTATCATCCAAACGTTATGCCTGGCATACCCAAATTATGAGGAATGAGAAACCTCGTTTCTTCCCTGTTCATATCCTATATGATATCTGTCAAACAGATTTATATGGAACCTTATTCTAAATAAGTTTTGCACTGTTAAAACTTATCCGTTGAAGGAAATGGTAGCTCAGAACGACTCATGATTAGCCTTATCATGTCTAACATGATTCGGTTAATCCGTTCAGACACACCGTCACTTTGACGTGTTCCGAGAGGAGTCCTCATCTGAAAGAATACCATACTCTTTCATGTATGTACGAAACTTACTGCTTAAGTATTTTCCATTACGGTCTTACCGTGGCGGAATAATACTATAGCCGATCTGTTTATTTACTTCGTGTCGAAACTTCAAAAGTTTACGATCTGCGTTCTTCAAAAGAAACACATAACCATAACGTGATGCCACATCCGTTAAGGTCACGAAATATTCATGTTCACATCTAGCCTAGCTAGATATGGGCCCACTTACTTCACCATGAATAGGGCTAACAGATCGGTGGCCCTTTTACTATTACCAAGCAAATAGTATTTTAGGTACTTTACCTAATAAACTAGATTCGCAGACCTTATTTGAATAGTCAAATCAGTCCTAGTACCCATTCTTCAAAAGTGTGGATATACGAGTCTCGTTAAATTGTGTCCTAGACAACAATGCCACAAATAAGTCTCTATTGATCAAATCAATTTGAGCTATTTATTTGTCATTTTATATGTTTGAGATTTTATTTATATTCAAAATATAAATTCTGTTATTTACATCTAATGTATTTATCTCATTATCATCTTTATATAATAAAACACTTAGTGTTCTATAATATAAAGGTTTTATCCGCAACGGATTAAACACTGATATAGAGATAATGTCTCTAGTCAAACTAGTTACATTATAACAGTTCCTAATTTAAGTACACACCCAAGGGTAGTTCCTAAACTTAGGTATCTACGGTCGAAACACAGCGAATTTCGTCCCGCTTCCGATTCGCAGAGCAATCTCAGCTTGAAGTGAGTATCCTGCTCAAAGCAGATTCTGAACATCAATACATATATTTTATGTACCACACTAAGTATTTAAAATCTAATTTCAATACTAGCTGTGAACATAACTAAGACAAACATTTTCAAAGTAAGAACCTTGCCCTTTCTTTAATTCCTTCGTGTCTGCCATATCCAAATGGTAGTCACTTGGGATATGTCAATTATCTTTTTTAATATTTCAGAGAACCTTAGGCCAAGCCTTGGGTTTTTAGAATATCGAAACGATGTGCACCTCGTGCTACATG
>SKCR01010322.1:0-27986 GCA_019454045.1 Zanthoxylum bungeanum | reverse complement strand
ACGCTGGAGCAGGCATACGCCACGAGGGTACAATCCATCCCCATATTATACTTCTTACATACCTGAATGACCAAATAGGTAGAGATCGAAGAGTGTCTGAAACATTTAAGGGCATGTTCCTCCTTATGTTCGGTAACACTGGAGCAAGCAGAAGCCACGAGGGCATAATCCCTCCTTGTGATATGCTTCTCACGTATCCGAATGACTAAATAGGTAGGGATCAAAGAGTGTCCGAAACATTTTAGTGCATGCTCCTCCTTATGTTCGGGAACACTGGAGCAAGCAAAAGCCACAAGGGCATAATACCTCCTCGTGATATGCTTCTCACGGATCCGAATGACCAAATAGGTAGGGATCAAAGAGTGTCTAAAACATTTAAGGGCATGCTCCTCCTTATGTTCGGTAACACTGGAGCAAGTAAAAACCACGAGGGCATAATCCATCCTCGCGCTATGCTTCTCACGGATCCGAATGACCAAATAGGTAGGGATCAAAGAGTGTCTGAAACATTAAGGGCATGCTCATCCTTATGTTCGGTAGCACTGGAGCAAGCAAACGCCATGAGGGCATAATCCATCCTCATGTTATGCTTCTCGCAGATCCGTTGGTTAGACAAAACGTACGAGAACACATTCTCTGCAGCCTTATTTCCCCAACTTGCCAGGCCGGCCATCTTACGGGGGCACTCCCTCCCCGCGATTACCATCTCGAAATATCCCTCATTAATGCAAATCATAGGGTAGTTCTGCTCGAGCTTCGGGGGTTTGACTCTACTACGAAAGGCTCACGTGCTCCCTCATGTGTTTCATCCCTTAGTGCAGTCCTGATCCTCAAAAATGAAATGAGTTAGGTCGGAGCACTTCTGCCCGGGGTTTTTATGGTAGCACTTGTGATTGGTATGTCACGGGTTTGGTGCATTTCCTGATCCCAGATCATCCATTCGCGTCGAGTATATCCCTGAAATACTGAATACGGCTCTCAAGCCTAATTTGAAAAAGCGAGTGAATATTTTCTTAACTGAAAAAAGAAAATTTTATTCATATTCAGGGACCTACTATCCTTCCTACAACTCTCTGCGGGACATTTCGAGAGAGGCTTTATTTGAGCTCCTAACCCCTGTCGGGTTGTTTTAAAAAGGAAATAAAGAAAAATCTATTGGAAGTACTTTTTCAACATCTCGGCGTTTCAAGGCTTCTTTAGCCGTGTGCCGTCCAGCTGTTCCAAAGTATAGGCACCCGGCCTTACTACTTCCATAATTATATAGGGCCCTTCCCACTTGGCACCTAGCGAACCTTCCTCCGGCCTTCGAGTGTTTAAGGTGACCCTTCGCAATACCAAGTCACCTGGAAGAAAAACACGGGTTCAAACTTTTTTGTTGTAGAAACGGGCCATTCTTTGCTGATAGATTGTCGCCTTCATAGCCGACTTCTCCCTCTTTTCTTCGATTAGGTCTAGATGACTCCGGATGAGTTCTTTATTCTGCCATTCCTTAAAATAGCGGACCCTGTGGGTAGCAATTCCGATCTCTGCTGAATAACCGCATCGCATCCGTATGATAAGGAGAACAGAGTTTCCCCTGTGGAATCCTTACAGGTCGTCCGGTGCACCCACAACACCTCCGGTAACTCCTCGACCTATAAGCTCTTGCAGGCTCCGAGCCGAGCTTTAAGATTGGATTTAATGATCTTGTTTGTCACCTCCACCTTTCCGTTAGACTTGGGATGGGCAGGTGAGGCGAATCTTAAGGTGATCTGGAGGTCTTCACAAAGCTTCCTGAAGCCTTTGCTATCGAACTGTTTTCCGTTATCGGTGATGACGGCCCAAGGAATTCCGAACCGGCAGATAATATTCTTCTTCAAGAACTCAGTAGCTTTCTTCTCTGTGATTGTGGATAGGGGTTCAGCTTCCACCTATTTGGTGAAATAATCTATGGCAACAATGGCGTATTTCGCTTTCCCTCGCCCCTTCGGCATCGGTCCGATGATATCCAGCCCCCACTGGGCGAACGGCCAAGGGCTGGACAGGGTGGTCAACTGTTCTACGGGCTGGTGGTGAATATTGGCATTCTTCTGGTGTTCTTCACATTTCCGGGCCACCCTCATACCGTCCTGATGCATGGTCGGCCAGTAGAACCCTTGCCTTAAAGATTTAAAGGCAATTGATTGTCCTCCGGCGTGACTCCCACATATTCCTGCATGAATTTCCATGAGCACATAGTCAGCCTCATCTTCTGCTAAACATCTCAGAAGGGGTACCGTATAGCCCCTTCGGTATAGCACCCATTCGATCATGGAAAACATGGTGCTTTTAAATTTCAGTTTTCTAGCTTCCTTCTTATCTTCAAATGTCTCCCCGGTCTCCAGATATCTCCTGATTGGTTGCATCCATGAAGATTTGCTTTCCATATCCAATACTTCTACCTCGAGCACTCCCACGTTTTTTTCTCAGAGACAGATTAGAGGGACTATTCTGGGATTTTCTGCCTTTATAGAAGATGTGAGCCGTGCCAAAGAGTCTGCCTCACAGTTGTTTTCCCGACCGACTTGCTCAAAATGCACGCTCCTCATTTTCCCACCAACCTTTTTACCTCAGCCAAATAGGCTATCATACTCGGCTCCCTGGCTTGGAATTCTCCCTTCAGCTGCTGAACAACCAGCTTGGAGTCGCTTCTTACAACTACGTCATGGACGCCCATCACCGTGCATAACCTTAAACCGGCTAAAATTGCCTCATACTCTGCCTCATTGTTTGTGGCCTCAAAGGCGAATCTCAAGGTGAACAATACTTCTTCACATTTACCATTTTTCAATACGATTCCGGCCCCATTACCTTGTGAACTGGCAAATCAGTCTACTGACATCTCTCATTTGTCTTCACCCACGGTCAGAATTTGGGGTTCTGTGAATTCAGCAACAAAGTCTGCCAGAGCCTGCCCTTCTACCGCTGCCTTTGGGAGGTAAGAAATGTCGTGTTCACTCAACTCTACCGACCATTTCATTAACCTGCCCGAGACCTCTGGTTTTTTGCAGAATCTGCCTCAGAGGATAATCGGTGTAAACCCCAATAGGATGGGCCCGGAAGTAAGGTCGTAATTTCCAGGCCGCTGTGATTAATGACAAGGCGACCAACTCAAGTGCTCGATATCTGGTCTCAGCATCTAATAAAGTTTTACTAACATAATACACTGGCCTTTGGACTTTATCGGCCTCTTGCACCAATAATGAACTTACTGCATGCTCCGAAACAGCTAAATATAAGTATAAGGTCTCATATGGGGATGGCTTTGCTAGAAGTGGGGGATGCGTCAGGTATTATTTTAACTGTAGGAAGGCTTCATCGCATTCTGGTGTCCAGTTGACTTCCTTTTTTACCTTCTTGACGAATTGAAAAAGGGGTGGCACTTGTCGGTTGCTCAGGAAATAAATCGATTGAGCGCGGTCACCCTACCGGTCAGGCTTTGCACTTATTTTATCGTCCTGGGAGATTTTAAGTCCAGAACGGCTTAGATTTTCTTCGGATTTGCTTCTATGCCTCGGGAGCTTACCATATAGCCCAAGAACTTTCCTGCCACTCCGAAAGCACACTTCTCCTGTTTGAGCTTTAAATTATGCTTCCTCAGCAATTTAAAGGTTTTCTTTAGATCTTTCACGTGACACCCTGGCTCCTTAAACAATGTTATGATATCATCAACATATACTAGCATCGATGTGCCGATAAGTGGCCTGAAAATCTTATTCTCCAGCCTCTGAAAGGTTACCCCGGCATTTTTTAATCTGAAAGGCATTACTTTATAACACTACAGCCCCTGTTCGGTAACGAAGGTCGTCTTCTTCTCATCCTCATGATACATCTTGACCTGGTTATATCCCGAGAAAGCATCCATAAAGCTTAGCAGTCCCTGGATGCATCTTTCGGGCATGCTTTGTTGAGGTCGGTGAAATCCACGCACATCATCCACTTTTCATTGGATTTCTTTACTAATACCACGTTCGATACCCACACCGGGTATTTCACTTCTCTGATGAAACCAGCTTTCAACAGTTTTTCTACCTCGGCAGTCATTGCCCTGCACCGTTCCTGGTTAAAGGTTCTTTTTTTTTGACCGGTTTGTGTGATGGGTTTACTGCCAAGCGGTGATTGATGAACTTCAGATCAATCCCGGGCATATCATCGTGCCCCCATACAAAGATGTCCGGGTACTCCTTTAGACACTTCAGCAGGTCCTGTTTCGGGACCTCGTTTAAGTCTCCCCATATTTTTACATTATTGCCAGGTCCGAAAAGTTTCATCACCTCTAATTCTTCGACTGCCCCTAGCCGGGCAACTTTCTTTGGCCGAGGACCCGGATCTTTACTTGCTTCTTCCTCGTCTTCGTTCCCTTGTCTTTTCCGGGTACCCACTTCAATGCAAAGGGTTTCCCTTGAGAGGGTGGCAAAACAGCTCTGAGCCATCTTCTGACTTCCGCACACGATTCCAATCCAATCCCGGGTAGGTAACTTTAACTTTAAGTAATAGCAAGACATTGCAGCCTTTGTCTTCATCATGAAAGGTGGACCAACAATGACCTGGTAACTGCTCATGTAATCTACCACCGTGAAATTCATCATAACCGTCCGAGTCCGGGGACGGGTTCCGATCGTTATTTCCAATTGTATCATTCCTAATGGAACGACCGTCGAGCCCCCGAAGCCGTATAGGGGAGTCCTATCGTCGGTTAGAGCCGCATACTCCACTCCAAGGCGGCCAAAGCCTCCTTGGAGGTTATATCCACTGCACTCCCGGGATCCACTAAGATTATGTCTACCTCGGAACCACTGATTATCTCCTTGATTATTAATGCATCATCGTGGGGGAAACTCACCCCTCGAGCATCCTCATCCGTGAACATTACTGGCACTGACCGACCACCTTGTATTCCCGAGGCCCGTTCTGTTTCTAACAATTCCAACCCCCGAGTTCGACTATAGTTTTTTCTTGACCGGTTAGAGTCCCCGGCCAGTGTCTTTCCCTCTGTAATGGTGTTCACCTGTCGGCAATGTGACCTCTGCTTGGCCGCCATAACTTCATGGTCAATATAGTTATTCAAATACCCATTCCGCGCCAGGTCTTCCATTTGCTCCCGCAAGTCTTTGCATCCGTCTGTCGTATGTCCCCTCAAATTATGATGTATGCAATAGGATTTTTTATTCCTCATGTCCGGTGGGAATCTTCTGACGTCAGGCTCTATCAAGAGGCTCTTTCCCTGGATTTCCATGACGATTTTCCCCAGCGGTTTATTCAGAGGAATGTATGCCTCTTCCCGGGCCACATGGTTCACCTGGGCCGAGATTCTCTTTTCCGGGTCATCCCGAAGTATTGGTTTGAATTCTCTTGGCCTCGGGGTGGCTTTTTGAACTCCATATCTGGCCTGCGAGAAGCTTCTGCCCTCGTCGTCCTCTCCATAATAGTTGTCCCCCTCCGGGTGATTCTCTCCTCATCTTCCAACAAAACAAACTTTCGGGCTGTTTCCAGAGCGGTGGCATAATCCGGTGTACCCTGGATCCTCAAGTGGGTCCACAGCTTTCCGATCTTTAAGGCTCCCTTCAAACTCTCCAAGGCCTCGAGCGACTTATATCCCCGACCTCGAGCACCATGCTATGATACCGCTCAATGAAAGCCTTCAGGGGTTCATCGTCCCCATGTTTCATGAGCCTCAATTCCCCAATTGTCTTCTTTGGGACGCATGCCCATTTGAAGTGCCGAACAAATGACTTACTGAGTTACGTGAAGCTTCCGATGCTCCATGGGGCTAGAATTCTGAACCACAGAATGGCAGATCCCCCCAATGTTAGGGGGAATACTTTGCAAATGGCATCCCCTACTACTCATTGGACCTCCATCAATAGGATAAAATCTCAATATGGGATTTTGGATCAGTGTGGCCTTTGTAGGGCGTCATGGACGGCATGTTGAATCGTCTTGGGAACTTTACTGACCTTATTTCTTCAGTGAGGGGGGATTCAGCCTCGTTGTCCCGAGCGTCTCCCGTATCAGTTTTGGGGTTCACTCCCCACTTGGCCATTTCTTTTCTTAACCAAGATTTTATATTGCCATCGGTGTTACCGTGGCACCTCATGCGGCCTTCTTTGCGTCTATCACCCAGGTGCGGCGTTCCTCATGACTTGAGATTTCCCGTCCAGTTTCACCATACTTCATGTCTCCCATTCTGGTGTCGCGGGGGCCATCATAGGAAGAATTTGGCGACTGTCTCCCCTCTTCTTCCCACGTATCCTCCGTTTGTAAATCTTTTTCTACCACTACGGACCTCATCCCGTAGGGACCCTTCCTCCTAGGTTCATCGTCATCACTCACATCTGCAACCCTTTTTCCTTCCGCTATTTCGCCTCTCCTTCGACTGGTTCCGGCTTCAAATCTCTCATTATTCGTCTCTTCCATCCTCTCCAGTTTGTCCATCATGGATTTCAGAAGGATTTGATTTTCCTCCCTATCTTTCCTCATATTTTCCTCCATCTTCTCCATCCAATCTGCTGTTGAACTCCTTGACGACCGGTGATTTCCACCTTCTGCCATTGTCTTACCACGCGAGCTGCTTTTTGTTAGAGCTCCCCACAGACGGCGCCAACTGTTGACAGCTGATTTTGGTCTCAGGGGCAATAAGGGTTTTTTTTACTCCCGAGACAATCATCCTCCAACTGTGAATTTGTTTTGTTTATGGGAAACCAAAAGCAAATTTGGCAAAAGATAAGTAAATTCACCAATCAACAAAGAGATTTAACGTGGTTCGGCGGATCAGATCCAACCTACATCCACGGGCACAGAACGGACGATGTTTTATTACCGAAATATGTTTCTCTGATCTGTTTTGTGTTTACAAGTCTAATTCTCTCTTGTTCTCTTCTTAACCCTCTCTTACAAGCACGTTTTCCCCTCATATTTATAATAGCCAAGAAACAGTTTTCCTTTTCCCACAAGAATTCTTAGTTGAAACTACATTCACTTCTTTTATCCTATTAGGACACTAACTTATCAATTTTTCCCCATGAAAGTATGATAACTTATCTTCTTATCCGTAAAAATATGATGTTTTATTTTCTGGAGCATATCTCGCCATATTCTCGGTCTTCATGAGGTCGATCACAATGGGCTTTTGAACTGAGAATGTTGCTATCGATCTGATAATGCTCGACCATCCGGTCTGGAGTGGTCGGTTACCGATCATAAAGTGCTCGGCCCCCTACTGTTGGCTTTTAGTGGTCGGGTCGGCATTAATAATCTTGACCAAGAAGGGAATTACCTTTTTACCCATGCCGTACTGCTTAAATATCATAGGGCCTGAAAATACCGCCAACAATAATAAAATTATAAAATAAAAAAGTTAATTATTTTATTTCTGGATAATAAAATTTATTTATTTATTTGTATTAATGCAGATCCGGAATAACCGTCTTCCTTAGATATAATGGTTGGAGACGTTAATGTTTACCCAAAATAACAGATGAATATGGAAATATATATTTAAATGTTCTATTTTCCACCCAAAATTTAAAGAGTGTTCAAATTTTTACCCAAAGTTCAAAGAGTGTTCACTTTTCCACCCTAATGTTTTAAAATGACCGAAATACCCTCATGATGTCAGCATAATTCTAACGTTGTCAACTTTTGGGTGAAAAAATGAACGCTTTTTGAACTTCAGGAGGAAGACTAAATATGTAAAAGTTTTTTTAGTTTGATTGCACTTTGGGTAAATTTGATAATTTTCCTTTAATAATTCTCTAAATTTTAAAAAATAAATAAATAAATAAAATTAAGAGGACATCAATACTTTATATATTTGAGAGTACAAATAACATTAGTGTACATTTCATTGAAGTTGAAATTATTGTCGTTGACGTTAATAACAAATAACAGGGGAAAAAAGCATTTATCATCTTATTTTTAATCATTCTTTCGTTTTTTATTTTGTATTTTTTTTTTATAATATATAGATGATTTTCAAGAATAAAATGAGTAAAATAGTCATATAAATATGATAAAAATTAACTTATTACTATATTTTAAACTAAATAAGAAGAAACTTATAAAATTAGTATTACTTATTAAATTCATTGGGTGGTTGTTATTTTTAGGAATTAATCTCAGTAGAAATTATTATTATTTTTTAATAATTCTCTAATTAAAGCACAAAATCACGTTTCCCTTCTATTCGAAATTCATCAATCTTTCAGCACTTCCATTCAGAAAAAAAAAAAAAACAAAACAAAACCCAGAAATAAAATCGATTTGGTTCATGACCCAGAAACAAAGTAATAGTTAATATGCCCAGAAATTAGAAGACACTTTATTGATGATATATGCAGATATTGGGATATATTTATCAATTTAGAGATTTTTAATTTGTTGTTGTGATGCTGGGTATGTGTGGTGGTGATAATTGACGACGAATCGCCGGCGAGGTGGTGATGCACATCAACGATAACGAACTGCGATCGACAAAGTTAGGATTTGAGAGTGAATGGTATGATTTTCTGTGAAATTAATAGAGCTTGATTTTGTGAAGAATCGAGACTTAAGAGCACTGATGGCCGATGATTTTGATTTTGAGATATAATTTCACAGAGACAATTGTGAATTATTATTAATTTTTTTATTTCTCTTCGTTTGAGGGTCTGCGCTTATTTTTGAATAACACAATAGGGGGATTTCTCTCATTTTCCTTATTGCTCGCTTACAATTGCTAGTCTTTTAAGTTTTAATCCCTCAAAATCACCATGGAAATTTAGAGATGGCAATTTCATTATATATTTTAAATATAAAAAATATTATTTTTTTTTAAATAAGCATATCCCTAACAATAACCTCCTCTAACACTCAATAAAATCAAAGCACATTTTCTAGTAGACGGTGTTTCACACAGCTAGCTGACCAATCGTCAAACCCCCATTGCTGTCTTAATTTAATTTTTTTTTTTTAAAAAAAAAGTAAAAATAAAGAACCCTCAACTAGCCTACCAACCAATCTTGCAAGTCACAAATTTCTAGTTACCTGAAACAAATTTACACGCCTACTCGATCTCCAATGCCTACCTAATTTCTTTTGTGCCCTGATGATGCTTCAGTTGGCTATTGCAATAGACATTCAGTTAAATCTATTGGAAACAACTAGAACAGCTTATACTATGCTAACATTACTGGCTCTATTCTAGAGATGTGCTAATAATCATTATAAGTTCTTAGGGCTAACATTAACATATCATTGTAAGATGATAAGTCGGATTTCGTCTTGCTAAACCATGAATAAGATAAAATTTGGTCATATGCCACGGAACCAGCACAAAAATAGATATTGAAAGCAGAAAGTAATCAAAGCAGTTTTTGTTTACTAAAATTCAGTTTTATATGAACTCCATATATCATCGTCATCATCGCTTTCATCAGCTTTCATAGGAGTAGGACTATGGACTTCACTAACGTCTCCTTCGCCATTTTGATCCTGCTCAACCTTTTCTGCTTTATCCTGCAAATACACAGGTATATCATCATTAAAGCACTTAAATGGCGCAGTTTTGGTATAAGAACATAAATCATGATGAATCTGGTAACATCAACAATGACTTTTAGAAGAATCGAAAAAGTCCGTCTAAAGAAACAGAGTCAGCAATATTCAATCGTTGGATTCATTAAATTGAAACACATCTCCAAATTTGTTCCCTCAGCAAAAATAATCATTTAAGATAAGGGGTCAAAAATGATAAGATATGAACCATAGACTAGAGAACTATCACGTAAAG
This sequence comes from Zanthoxylum bungeanum, assembly GCA_019454045.1. Taxonomy (NCBI): domain Eukaryota; kingdom Viridiplantae; phylum Streptophyta; class Magnoliopsida; order Sapindales; family Rutaceae; genus Zanthoxylum; species Zanthoxylum bungeanum. The sequence goes on along the minus strand of SKCR01010322.1, from coordinate 18,199 downwards.
TTTCACTTCAACCAAACTCTAAAATCGTCCAAAAGTTTCTGTGTAAAATTTTTAAACAAGATCAATCATCTCCTAATTATAAGCAACATCCAAAGATGGGAGGTCCAGAAAATGAAACATGTAATTTTCCTAGCAAAGAGAAGGGAATGCAGCGGCCAACACACAAACAAGAACTCTTATTTTAGTAAAAACGGAGGAAAGGAGGAAATATTATATTGTGGTCGGGATTCAACTCCACCTCCTCGTCTGTCAAGCCAGTTGAATCATCTTGTTTTGCATCCTGTGCTGCTTGAGCAGCAACTTGTTGCAGCTGCTCAATCACCTTTTCAAAATGGGAATGATCTGCAAAAAAATATTACATTATTACTCCATAGCATACAAGCATGCTAAAATTCACAATAACATGCTCTCAGCTTCAAATAGTGACAATGATGAGTAGTCTTACCTTTGGCACGATTGATAAGAGCATCGGTTAGCCTCAACGGATGTTCACGCTCTTCCTTCTTATATTTCAATTTGACTTGATGACGAGTTCTTCCAGGGAAAAGTTGTTGTATCATTGACAGATCTGTACCAAACTGCCGAATGGCCTAAAATCCATATATTTGGACGTATATAATTAAAACACTAAAACTAGAGAAACAGCCAGGGAATGCTTAGATGAGAGGAAGATGCAAGATCATCTATACAATGCAGTTTCTAACATTATACTTGCCACATTTATAATAACAAAATAAAACGATATTAGTGAAATTAATCAGAGGTCATAGAGAAATTTTAATTCTCTCCCTCTGAAAAATCCTGTAAACATTTGATGCGAGGACCTCCAAAATCTAAAATTAGTTAAGGAACTGGGATCTACTTGTATCAGCCATGAGAATGCGAATAAGGGAATGAACTCTCCATAGGCATGGTACTGATATGGTGACAATGTGGAAAGCTTGAAACTTACAATTGACTAGGGTAGCCTACCAGAAGATCTCTAGACCTAATAAACCTATTCGAAAGTAATTACTTCTAGATGCAACATAACAGTAGTCTACAGTCTACCCAGCCCCGCATTTGCAACTCACAAGAGACAAAACATAGCCAATTGTAGCCCTGGGCATTATCGGATTCGGATCGGATCCAAATCCGATCCGATCCGAAATGCTGTGAGATGTTTGATTCGTTCGGACCGAATCCTCTTATCGAACTCGATCCGATCCAATCCGATAATTATCGGATCGGATCGGATCGGATTGGTTCGATCTGAATTCGAATCGGATCGGATCGGACCAATCCGATCTGAAATCATCCTATTTCGATCGAATTTGGTTCGATCCGATTCGAATTATTTCGGATCGGATTGGTCCGATCCGAAATAGGATGATTTCGGATCGGATTGGTCCGATCCGATCCGAATTCGGTATAAATAATCTGGTTTTGAGTCAAAAAAATCGAGCGGATCGGATAAAATCCGATCCGAAATAATTCGATTTTTTTTTATTTAATATGTAACGACGTCGTTTTGCATATTAAATAAAAAAAAAAAATCGAGCGGATCGGATAAAATCCGATCCGAAATCCGTCGAACCGGACCAGCTCAATTAGATCGGATTTGATAATCGGATCCGATCCGATTCGATCCGATGCCCACCCCTAGCCAATTGATCTGGAATCATGAACAGAAAATTCATGCAAACTGAGAAGGCAATTGCTTAACAAATGTTAACTAGATAAACCTTAACGCAAAAAAAACAATGGTCCAGTACGCTAAGACACATACTTCACAAATTTCCATCAAAGGATGGCCTAAGGCACGAGGCTTCCCACACTATTTGCTCCAGTGTTATTAAAGGCGCGAGGCGCACCGAGGCGCAAAAGGTCCTGGAGCCTAGGCGCGCGCCTCAAGGCACAAGGCGCGCGCCTGAGGAATGTGAGGCGCATATTTATATATATAATTTTTCAATTAGAAATAAGAACATTATATTCTTCTAATCATTTTGTTTTGAGTATTTTTTTTATATTTTGATCAAATTATGACAAAACATTTATAAATTATTGCACTCAATTAAATTTATATACATCACTATTTTCATAACTAAGATGCTATAATAACTAAGATATTAATATTTACTTATATTGTCTTATGTACAATTTTGTTATTGACTAGTTTAATCATTTGGTTAAAATCATGTCCCCAATAATTATAAATGTATGATCTATTATTAATTATTATAGCAAACATTTGCATTTTACAAAATATAAATTTTTCTTATAATTTTTAACGATCTCAACAAATTATCTAATAGTCATGTCAAAAGTAAATAAATTAAGTTAAATTATGAGATTTATTGTTATTATTATTTTTTTTAACTCTCTGCTGGAAAAACAAAAACAAAAAAAAGGAAAAAAAGTGAGCTTTAATCAACGAAATCGGGTCAAAAACTAAGATTTTTGGCATCAGGCGCCTAAAGCGCGCCTCACTCATTGGCATCAGGCGCGCGCCTCATCGCCTAGGCGCGTGCCTGATACACGTCGCCTTGCCTGGACACCTTCTAGGCGCAATGGCTGGCGCCTCTACCTAGGCGCGCCTTTGATAACATTGATTTGCTCTAGGGAGGATTCAATATGTACGCAGTCTTACCCAAGAGAAAAAGTAAATAGAGAAAAAGCCTGCCCATACACACCTCGTAAAACAATTCTGTTTCTTGCTTTAACCATCGTGCAGTGGGTGTTTTCTTCATGAAAGACTGATAATTAAAGTAATGAACTCTAGGCTGAACCCTATCATTAGCTTGATCACCAATGGAGCCAATGCCTTGTTCTGAATCAAAGGTTTCATCCTCATTATGATAATCTTCCTCATGGGAAGAATGTTCAGCACTGAACAGAAGACATAGTAACCAGAAAAATTTAATCAACTGAAAGCATAATGTTCACAGAAGAAGACAAGCTAGTGAAATGTCATTCAATTTATTTGCCGATAGAATCATGATAACACATGCAGAAGCAATTGTTCTCGAATGCAACTTTCATGCATATTAGGGTGGTGATTGTTGCTTTCTTGGTAGGAATTATTTTAAGAAGGGCTTTCTGGATGGTTTCCAAAAGGAGGAGTCTGACAAAAATAAAAATATAAGAATGCATATTTACATAGCTAGGTGCTTTAAACTTTGGCTAAAAATCGCCAAAGATTATTGTTTTTCTCAGCCCCTTACATTGGATGGGACAGCTTAGAAATCTGTCCAAGTACATTTTTAACTCAATGAAATACATTTTAACTGGACACCATTCCCAATATAAAAGATCCTTACCAACTTGAATCTATAGTTAAATACACAACATAGATGCTACATATCGAGAAAAATATGGAGATTAGCTTTATAACTTAATTCCTCGCCAGCTTCCTGTAAATAAAATTTTAAAAGCCACTGCCGCTAGTTTTACAAGATGAACTTCTAGCAAATGAGCTTTCTCTAAAAGCCAATTCGGATTAACCAAATAGACATCAATACTTTTTATGAATCTGACTTCATCTTAGAAATTAGTCTGAAAGGCAATTTTAGACTTTTAATCCCTAACTTTCCACCCTAAAAGGAAAATTTACATTGAAAACAAGCAAAATCCATAATGTGAGACACACTTGTACCCATACACTACGGCACTACCTCTACCCAGTGTTGGCAATAGATAAGCCTTTTTTGTGACTGCAAGGTCCTTTCAATCGATATGAAATGGATAATTGTTGTTATATGAGATATTGCTACAATGCTACTACAAACAGGAACTAGCTACCACAAATTAAACCGTTTGATACCTAGTTATAAGTAATAAGAAAGATAGATATCCACATGAAAGTGCATGCAAACACAAAGAAAATATAGAAAAGGAGAAGTTGATTGTTGATATGCCCTTCAAGACTTCAGATGCCCTAACACATTCTACAATCGGATTGATGCAAACTATTCATCTTATACGTACTTTGGATAGCATATAAATTGCATACAAGAAAGCAGAAATAGTAGCTTATTAACATAAAATTTTAGGTATATGTGACTTCTGTTGTAAATATTGCATGTACCTTTGATTTGTCAAGGGTGTTCCCGTCGCTTTGGCCTCTTTACCCTGCAAAAAAGGGCAGATTCTAATCAGGATAGAAATTAAAAATTCTTTAAAAAAAAAAAGCAATGGAAAAACTTAGTATAAAAATTACTTAAAGATTGTATATATCATATAGAAAGTCATCTTTGTTCATAAAATATAAAAACATCTTGAACATCGGAATCTATACCGCTAACCGCTCCTTATACTCTGCCAACATAATAAGATCCTTCATAGGCACCTTTTGAGGATCAATTTCATCCTCTGGGGTTTCAAGCAATTCCTTACTCACTACAATAGAAGAAATAGTCTATCAGATTTAAATAAGATTCATCATATCAAATAATATATGGCGCTCGAAATTGGCAATTACCAATCCTCCTCTTTCGACGAGTTGAATGGGAGAACTTCTTCACAGGTTCTTTCTCTGACTTATTTGATGCTTCATTGGCTTTTTTACGCTTTTGAACTGGCATTTCATTTTCAGTCACTGGTTTTTTAGACTTTCTTGGTGCTCTTTTCTTCTTAGATGTTTTTTCCGCTATATTTCCATCAACATCACCATCGTCTACGGCACTACTTGGAGGTTCAGCAGTGAAGCTTCCATCATTATGAACCTCACTGTCAGGCTCATTAACAAGTTCAGGAACAGCTACTCCCTTTCTCAGCTGTCTTAATGATTTGCGAACTTCCAACTCCTCATCAGCCAATGAAGATTTGATCAACCCATGAGAAAGACTTGACATAGTAGATGCTTTTCTTTCCATACCCATATCACCCTGCGAAAGTGAAAAAAAAAATAGAATGGGGGATTAAGCCAGATCAACATAATTCAGCAAGGCAATTAGTCTATGAAAGAAACATAACTCAGAAAAAGCAAATCTATACGAGCATATACCTGGTTTTCAGTCATTGATAGAGAATCTTCACGTTGCACATCCCCAGAAGAGGCAGCATCTGTTTGAAAAGTTTCTGCAATATTTGTCAGTTCTTCATTCACTGGGAGCTCAGAAGAAGTAGGATCTGGGATATTAGTATCACCCAAGTCAATAGATGAGTAATCAAAAAAATCCTCAGGTACAGGGAAGGAATTGAGCCCTCAGATATGCATTGTGTTCCAGCTGAAACAAACTGAGCATTTGGTGAAAGCATAACAGATCCAACAACATCAGGATGAGGCACACTAATACTACATTTCTTGCTCTGAGTTTGCACCTTGGGCTTGGGTTTGTATTTTCCAGCACGCCATCCTAAATGAAAAAGATTTAATAAGACTTGAAATACAATGTTAGAATAGGAAAAATAAAACAGGTGGGTGGTTTCTGATACCAGATGCAACAGCCTCCTCAGTAGTAAAATTTAGACAATTCAAGTCAGGATAGTCCCCTTCTTGCTGAACCTAACAAATTCTGGACCAATTTAATCCAAATACTATTTCATACAAAAACAATGTAATTTTAGAAGTGTTAATTTTCACCTCTGTTTCAAATATTGCATCATCAACAGGAATACCTCCAGCATTATTTGCAAGAATAGCCTGCCCACAGGATATCGGATCTTGGGTCATTAACAAATCAGCACAAGTTTGAGGTTCCGCATCATCACATACTGCAGGTGCTGCATTGCTGTCAGAGCTCTGACCTTCAGCAGCAATACCTTCACCTCCATTGCAGTCATAACCAATAAGAGCCAGTATCTCTGAAATACACAAAAGTGATAACTAAAGAGAAAAGAGACTCCAATTAGTTTTTAAAACAGGTCAAAAATCGGTAGACCTGACCTGTTCCATTGGTAGGTTGACTTTGGAAATCATTGAGACATTCCAAACCAGAAAATACATCTGCATTCTAAAAATACATAACTTGTCAAGAAATACTGGGGGAAGAAAAGGTAATAGAAACTGAGAGAAATACTTTTCTTTTACCTTCACCACTGCCTTCTGAAAGGAAGAATGCAAGTCTCCACACCCATTAGAGGCTGTGACCTCAGAATGCAGAGCATGCTCAGAGCTCTCATTTTCTTTTAATTGCTCAACAGTCCTAACAACTTCTAAGGCTGATACAGAAGAACCCACAGGATCCAACAATTTGTTATCTTTATCTATAACAACAACAGACACAGTTGTTTCCCTTATAGGTCTTGGTTTGGCTTTGGGTCTAAACCTACCACGTGCTGTCAAAGGATTCAGTACCAAAACCACGATTAAAACAGAGATTTAAATATTCAAAGACTTATTTTCCTGAAACTGTTGGTTTCCAAAGCATTTCTTACCAAGGTTTACAGCAGGTCCAGACTCATCAGCAAAAAGGTCACCATCGAAATCCATGATGTTTGTCTAACACCAGCAGTATTGTCTCTATCTAAGATATGTAGACACTTATGAGATGAGAGAGGGAAACAGAACATTGCAGATAATTCAAAAGTCTCAAAATTTATAGAATTTCCCATAATGACTGCTACAGACTACAGTTAATTCAAATTTTCTGAAATAAGCTAACCCATGTAAACTCAACTTTATTTTCAATTCAATATTCTCTTTCATAATTCCATTCATTTCTAGGTACACTTTGCCATTATTTCCAGCGTCAACTGAGTTGAATTCTCAAAAAAATCGACAATGACGGTACCAACTAAAAATAATATAACAACAAATATTTGGAACTTCCATTGGTGTGATATTGTAGTCTACGTCCCCAAGGGGTGTGGCTTGGTGGTGAAAGGTCCAGAATCTCACCTTGAGGTTCTGGGTTCGAATCCAGGGGTGCAACTTCTTGTAAGAGCCTGGGGCAGCCAGGGGTTTTACCTGCACCGCGACCCAGAATGGGTGGTTTGGTGGCGGGGTTTCCAACGATTTCAAAAAAAAAAAAAAAATATTGTAGTCTACATTGATAAACTATTTAAAAATGAGACAATGATGTAAAAAAAAATTAAAAAATGAGACATGTTCGCTAATTCAAATTTAATTCACAAAAATAAAATAAGTATTCTATCAAAAAATTAATTCCATTCAAAAATACAAAATTTCTACTGAAAATTCCAGCTTAACAATTAATCCGGAAAAAAAACAAAACAAAAATTAAATTTACTGTATCAATATAAAACCGAAAACATAGAAATAGAAATTAACTGCAGAGAAAAGAGGATTAGAAAGAGAGAAGTACCTCGGTATCATCATCAACGTGGCTAGGGTTTCAAGTCTCTCACAGAGAATAGGAGTTGGGGTTTTTGCGATTATAGGGTTTCGAAAGAGTGGACGAGAGGGAAGTTAAAAGATGAAGTGTATTGGTGTATTCAATTGAGATTTTAAAAGATTATTTATTAATAAATAAGTCATGTAAATTTTAAAAAATATTTAAAGAATATAATAATTTATAAGATATTATGAAATTTCTTTTAATCAAGATTTTTTATAAGACTTATTTCATAATAATTTATAAGATTTGAAAGGATCATTATAGTTTTTTTTTTTTTTAAAAAAAAATCGATATTATATGGAATTAAACCATAAATAAAAAAAGTTAATGAAAGTCAATTGGTTCAAACTGTAGACATTTGCATCAACAATAACAGAAAATTGGATCATATAAAATGGAATCATAAATAAATAAATAAAACATTCAAAATCATAAATCAATAATATATATATATATATATATATAACAAAGAAATGATAATTTTAATAAAGAAAAACAAAAGCTAATATTATTCAATGTTAATATATTACAAATAGCATAATGTATTAAACTAGTAAGCTATTAATATATTTAAAAGATTATTAACTAAACTCGTAATCTTTTTCATATTTCATCACTAGCAGTGAACGTTTTTCTTGATTGGTAGAATGTCACTAGTAGTTGTGACACTAAAGTAAGCAATAGGTGAACCACCTCCCAGTATCAATAACTTCAGCAGCAATCCTCTCTTGGTGAATGGAGCAGCAGCAATGTTTCAAAGAATTTTCTCTGCTAATTTTATGTATGCATACTATAAGTTAACTAATGAATATTATAAAATGTTTTATAAACTACAAAACAAAAAATAATCCACAACTTGTCGGAGTTTTTCTTTATAAATCTAGTTTTACCTCTAATTAGCGAGAATGTTTATCAGTAACAAAAGTTTATAAGCTAATATGTATGTTCATTTTTGTTTTCTAACAATTAAAAAAATCTTATGTAAAAAGTCTCATGGGTTAGGGTAAGATTTTTTTATAGAGTTTGATATTTATAATTCTCATTAAAAAGTCCCACAAAATCATACATATAAAAAAATCCTTTAAAATAATTATGTTTTTCAATACCATAAGACTTTCTATTACTTGTTTAAAGTCCTGATTGAATATCACTAGATTTGGATGCACTCTTTATAAAATCCTAATAGTCTTAATGGAATACCATAAGACTTTTTAAATTATTTTAAAATCTTAATTAAATATCACAAGACTTATTTAATCCAAAAAAGTCTTTTAAAATCTCAATTGAATACACCCATAAATTTTAAAAAAATGTATTAATAGTTTTTCGAAGAAAGCTAGCCGCTGGTAGACCCGGCCAAGGTTCTGGTTCGGAACCGGAACCGAACCGGTTGGAACCGGACGGTTCCGGTTCCAACCGGTTCCGGTTCTGATTCCGGAACCGAACCAGAACCTGACTGGTTCGGTAAGGGTTCTCACCCTGACCGAACCGGTTGGAACCGCTGGAACTGAACGGTTTTAGCGGTTCCAACCGGAACCGTCCGGAACCGAAATTAAGAAGAAAAAAAATTACTTGGAACCGTAAGGTTTCACAAGTAAATCTCAATTTTTTTTTTATTAATAATAATAAGGTTTAAAATTGCAATACTAAAACATGAATGTCCACATCCTTTTATAACCAACTCTTGGTTATTGACTTCTTCATATAAGACACAATAGCCAAATAACAAATATCCCACATCGCTTATATAAAGAAAGCACTAGCCAAGAGTTGGCTATAAAAATGATTATATGTTAAAAGAATTTTATAAAAAAAGATTCTATAAAAATGATGTGATGGTTTGAAAAAACATTACAATTATAGACTTTTTTTCTATTTTTTAAAATTTATTATTAAAATTTAAAAAAAAATCGGTAACCGAACCGGAACCACCGGTTCGGTTTATGGTTCCGGTTCCACACTTGTAGAACCGGAAATCGGCCGGTTCGGTTCGGTTCCGAACCGGAACCGAACCGCCGGCCGGGTCTAGCCGCTGGTGGTGTGGTCGGGGACGTGTTGTGATGATGATTACTCTTTTTCAATATTGCCGGTTCGAATCTCTATTATTTGTTCTGTTTTTATATGAGAAATTTTGTTATCTAAAAATAGTTTAGTTGCCTTAAAATAGTACCAAGAGACTACGACGGTTTCACATTCAGGAGGATAATTTTAGAGGGATGTATTGAATTGAGATTTTAAAAGACTATTTTAAGTTAAATAAGCATCGTGGTATTCAATTAAGACTTTTAAATAATCTAAAAAGTTTTGTGGTATTCCATTAAGACTTTTAGGACTTTTTAAATAGAGTGTCCAAATCCAGTGGTATTCAATTAGGACTTTAAACAAATAATAAAAGTCTTATGATATTGAAAAACTTGTTGATTTTGAAGGATTTTTTTATATATGGGATTGTGTGAGACTTTTTAGTAGAAAGTATAAATATCAATCCTATAAAAAATCTCACCCTAACCCATCAGACTTTTGACAGGAGATTTTTTTGAGGCTAGAGAAGAGAAGAAAAATAGACTTGTGAACTCTTCGTGAACAAGGTACTTTTGTGTTCCAATTTTTTATTATGTGTGGATCGATTTTATTTGTGAATGAAAAATAGATAGATTGATGATCTAGGTTTATTCCTGAAATATTTGATTGTTGTGTCATTTTCGCTGTTGTTGTGTCTTTTATTGAATCTCAAAGTAATCTCACTGTGAGTTTGATTTTTCAACCTTAAAAAATTGTTGTTTTTGTAAAGTACTTACTCTCTTAACCCACCACAATCTGTAAAATGACTTTAGAAGTAGTATTAACATATCAATTTCAGAATAAAATAATTAATGATGTGAACGAATTAAAAGCTTTTAATCTCAAGTTGAAAGCCATTTTGAAATGAATTAAAAGCCATTTTGAACGAATATATACCAAACCTATATATTTTAATCATGTTAGGATTTGTTGAACTATTTTTTTATCATTCCCCTTTAGGTTTTACTTTGATTGAATTAATTCAGTTATAATTTGGTTGAACTATTGTTATTATAATTTTTTTGTTTAAGAAATTTGAATATTAGCTTTTACTTTAATGAATATTTGATGTGCACAGGATGATTTATTGGTATCAATTTATCAAAAAAAAAATTAACTTATCAATTATTTTTAGTTTTGATATTCCACTTCCTATAGATTGTGTTGGGATGAATTTTATCATCAAATTCCGTTTGTTTTATTAATCTTGATTATATGTTCCTATACCCTTTGAGCTAAATGCATCGTTTGAAAAATATATATATTGTTTGTTAACATCCAATAAATTTTCTTAATTTATTGTTTTGCAGCCTCATATATATATATATATATATATTTTATGGATGTATAATGTCACAATCGCACATGTACGAAGGTAACGACATAGAGGAAGAAGAAATTAATGACGAAGATATGAATCATGAAGAATTTTATGAAGCCATTTACTGTTCAATGATGGCAATTTATTCAATAATGCATGTGTTAAATCAATTTTTGTTTATGATGCGTGGTGAACATATTGAACGTCCATTAACTCGACGGAGAATTACTACCATTGGATATTATTATTTCATATGGTTCTATTTCATATGATTCTATTTTCTGTTATTGTTGATGCAAATGTCTACGGCTTGAACCAATTGACTTTCATTAGCTTTTTTTTATTTATGGTTCCATTTCATATAATATCTATTTAAAAAAAAAGAAAAAAAAAATCTATATGTAGTCCTTTCAAATCTTACAAATTCTTATGATAAATCGTTTAAAATCTTATAAGTAAAAAATCTTTATTAAAAAAAATGTCATAAAATCTTATAAGTCATTATATTATTTAAATGTCTTTTAAAATCTACTGGACTTATTTATCGATAAATAGTCTTTTAAAATCTCAATTGAATACACCCTCTAATTTAAGGTTTGATTATTTTAATGATCTATCTATAACACTCGGAAGCGCTTATTGTTTGTTGGATTAAATTACAATTAAAGCCATTAGCTTGTCTTACAAACTTGAACTTAACCTCTGATAAAAGAGGAAAAGAGAGTAAGGTGGAGTAAAGACGAGGGAAGCCAATGAGGGAAGTGATACACTAGAGACTGAAGAGGTGGAAATTTTACCAAGAAAGAAGCTATACAGTCGGCGCTCGAATCAGATGGAGCTAGGCACATAGGTCAAAGTATATGGGGCATCACAGAAGCGATGGAGGCTGTTGATCAGCCCCACCGATAGCAATGAAAATCTATTGTTGGAATGTTCGGGATTGATGAACCCTCGAACATTTCGGGCTTTGAAGGAATCTCTTCATAGCATTAAATCTAAAATTGTGTTTTTTTCAATTGAATCAAGAAATTAGCAGTAGACATGTATAAATTAAGGATTATTGTAGGTTACGAGGGATGTTTGGCAGTGGACAGAAGGGGGCTTGGTGGGGATGTTATTAGGGTTAGTCCTCGTAGCGCCAATCCGGATCGTGAATACGAACAATTTATTTTCCATAATATTGTGTATTTATGGTGTAGTACCTCTTGTCTTTTAAATATATTCGATCTAATTTGATTAGATTGAAACTAAATCCGATTTAGTGATATGTATATATTAGACAAAGACCCAGGTATTTACAACGTAGTGCGCAGTTACAACATCAGTTGTAATTGACATTTGGAAACGTCAATATAAGTTGTCATTGACATTGGGAAGCGTCACTATAAGTTGTATATTATTAAATAAAGTTCATGGTTAAAATTTACTAACACGGGTCGGCTAGTAAAATCCGTTGAGACCAGTACATGTCGTATACCGAGACTTTGTCCGATTATCCCAGTAAACCATGAGTCTTCGGAGACTCGTATAGACATGTAGGTGTTTATTCGATAAACATCGAACTACAAGATTTCCTAATATATGGTACACTAACGTCAATAGGAATCTTCTCGAATCGAGTAGCGTAGTGGTCCTGACACGCTTAAAAAAATGGTTCTTTACTCCCAAGTATAAGAGTGTCGAAGTAATAAAATAACTCGGTAAGTGATGAGTGGTAAATGTATCACTATTTCCCACTCATTTGACCTAATATTCATGTGATTACGCCGGTCAAGTTTTTAACGCCTGCAGGCACTGTATTTTTGCATAAGGCCCGATGAGGAGCCTCGTATAGAGGCACTACCCTATAAGTTACGGAAGTCGCGGGAAACAGACGTCGGAAGGGAAAATTCAAAAATCAATACCTTGCCAGATTTCATTCGTTTGCTTAGTCTCGGGTTCGCTCGATTAATCTCTATCTTAACTGTTAGATTCGGCCCAAAATCCCCACAAGCCCACACCAAGCCACACGCCCAAGCCCACACCAAGCCACAAGCCCAAGCTCACCAAAGGACCAATCCACATGCCCAAGCCCCCAAATCCCATCCAAAAATATTCAACACATTAAACACATGTCTAAATTAAATAAATCAAATCAAATCTCCTTCCTAAATTAAATAAATCAAATCAAATCTCCTTCCTAAATTAAATAAATCCCTTTCCTAAACTAAATAAATCCCCTTCCTAAATTAAACAAATCATTTTCTTATAACAAACTAATTAAATATCCCCCATTATTGCATGATCTTTGTTTCCTTCCCATGCAAGGAAAACCCTAGCCCACTCTTATAAAAAGGGACATAAACCAAACCATTCCCTTAGATGACTCACGACAACACAAAAAAGAGAAACCCTAATCTCCCTCACCTTTCCCTCTTCTCCCTCTTGGCCATAAAAAAAAGAATGAAACCCTAAGTCACTTTCTCCTTCCTCTCGCCACTCCCATTTCCCTCATCTTCTTCTCACAGACAACTCACAACCCCTTTGATATTCTCTCTCTCTCTCGCATCATAAACATACGGCCACGAACTGAATTCAACACACGTCTTTCTCTCTGCTCTCTGCACATTCACGATACTCAGTTTCCCTCACTCATACACAAAACATACAGGATCACATATAACCCTCATCACCGACAAAACATCAACTATCAATACACACACGTCCTCATCCCTCTCACACACCGACTGAACACACAAAACAAAAAATAATCTTCATCCAGCAACCCTTAGACACGGCAAACCCTAAGCAAACTAAAGCACCTTCCACGGATCTTCATCATTCTCTCCTTCACACACTCTCGCTCCCAAGAAGACAGTTGGCCTCTCATTCGTACTCACGGCACCCACAAACCCAAACTTTCACCCAAAATCACGTGAAACCTGCGGCAAATACACAGCCATCACACGTCAAAACCATCACCTCTCGACCTCTCTCTGGTACCGACACTTACACCTTACACACACTGGAGACAAAGCCATCTGCACGACTCCACCGACTAAGCCACATACATTCGGTTCTCTCTCTCATCACGGTCTGCCTTCACGTCATTCCTTTATTTAAACCGACACGGCACCGGCCCACAACACAAAACCACAAACTGAAACCAATAACAATAAACGCACAATGACCCCCTACAACCAGAAGCAAACACGTATAGATTGCCCTTAGCCGAGAGTGATAATCACCCGAAAATAGTGAGCCCAAAACAGCGGAAACAATGAAACGACAAACCAGTGAAAATAGTGGAAATGTTAACCCTTCCGGCGACGTCCCAACGCACTCCCGAGAAGCGACTTAAAATGTAAGACCTGAGGGCACGCTTTGTTACATTTTATTTTATCGTCCTGGAAACGGCATGCTTGGTTGGACGTGGAATACGTCCAACCGGGCATGCGAAGTCCTACATTGAAAATGACCAAATTCTTTGGTCACATATTTTATTATTCGGCATTTATTTCGTGTTATTTTACTATATTTCGCATTTAATTTGCATTTATGGTTGTTTTATTATTCCGCATTTATCTTGTGTGTTTTATCTTCCTTGTTATTTCGCACTTAGTTTATTATTTGTCGTTTCAGTTATTTATTGTTATTTTTTCATATGTATTATTACATTTCATGTCTATTTTTTATTTACATTGTGTTAATGATTGTGTGTTACCCCTTGCGGTATATCAGATGGAAACCCAGACGTAAATTCTGTAGCCGAATCCGAATGGACGGTAGTTCGATCTATACTTGGGATACAACTCCACGTACCACTAGGGAAATATTCGCATAAGCCTGATTAATTTCCTTTTATTTGCTATTTATTCATTGACGTGTTTCGTCTTTGATTATTTATTATTTTCATTTCCGCATATTGTACTCTTTAATATAATATGCTTCCATTGTTACTATTAATGTTTATGGGTGTGCAAACATGTGTGTCATTTGAATTATCTTGTATGTGTTGCATAAGACTTGGTTATATTATTGCATAAATCCTTTCATTGCAATTGGCATAAGTAAGGGACCATTTCGAACCCAATGGTTTGAGGTCTTCCTTTGCGAGGGGTGAGTGCAGCTTTAAATCATTTCCCAGTTCATGCTGGGTGGCGACTCCTTTATTCTCCGGTTTAGTCCCCCGCGGGCTACTCCGTACTTCCGACCGGGCCGCGAGCCCGGGATAGCGTCGCTGATTTATGTGTCCTACAACGCCGTTACCTGGGACTTAGTTATCTTTCACTATTAGTTTTGGGGTTAGATACTTTTACTTGTATCTAATTTATGTTTACTTTCTGTTTTTGTTTTCTTCTGTTTCAAGTTCTCAGACACTACATCAAACGAACCAGAAGCTTTGAACTTCGACCGCTTGACCCAGAGATAGAAAGAACCATCAGACAGTTGAGAAAGGAAAGGCGAGAAGGTCATTAAGCAATCGTTAACATGGAACCTGAACCTTTGGAAGTTGCACCACCAATTCCCATTCGAGACAGAACCATTTCAGTGGTTGACGGCTTCATTTTATGTATTGTACTTCCTCCCTTACCAGCAAATGCGTGTGACATCAAAACATGCATCCAGATGATTCAGCAACCAGTGCAATTTGTAGGGAATGCAACTGAAGATCCTAATGCCCACATCAGCAACTTCCTAGAAGTTTGCGGCACTTTCAATTACGACCTAGCAGCTGAAGAAGCTTTGAGATTGCAATTTTTCCATATTCCATTAAAGAAATAGCTAAAGCTTGGCTACATTCACTACCAGCAGGTTCCATCACAACTTGAAACACTCTAGCCATAAAATTCATTGCAAAGTATTTTCCACCAGCCAGAACAGCAAAACTGAGGAATGACATCACATCTTTTGTACAACAAGACTCAGAAACTCTCTACGAAGCTTGGGAAAAGTACAAGGATTTACTCCAAAAATATCCTCACCATGAGATTCCAAAATGGCTTCAAGTCCAAACTTTCTATAATGAACTTTCTGGACTTATGAGAACCACAATTGATGCTGCTGCTAGAAGAGCTTTAATGGCAAAATGAGAAGATCAAGCTTGGGACCTAATCGAAGAAATGACCAATAATAATTCCTTGTGGCCAACAGAAAGGAGTATGATCCAAAGAATTACTGGAATTTATGAAGTTGGAGCCAATACAGCTGTTAACGCCAAGCCGGATCAGATATGCAAATTCATGGAGACTCTCAGCACGCAAAGCAATGGTGGATCCATAAGTTCAACATATGGAGGAGCACCAGAGCCAATTCAACAAAATTAAATGGTGAATTATGTCAACAATTTCAATAGACATGGGACCAATCCATATTCCAACACCTACAACCCAGGGTGGATGAATCATCCCAATTTTTCATGGAGCAACAATTCAGGGCAAAAGAACTATCCACCACCCGGATTACAACAACAAAACAAAGGTTAGGAGCAGGCAAATGAACTAGGAATAGCAGAAGTGCTAGCATAGTTAAAAAATATAATGCTATATTTCAGATCCAATTTGCTTCCATCAAAGCACTGGAGAATCATATTGGACAACTGGCTAATGCTCAGAGTTACAGACCGCCAGGAAACCTTCCTAGTAACACATAACCAAATTCATGGAACCGATGGAAGGAACAATGTCAAGCCATCACTTTGAAAAGCGGTAGTGAAATCAACAAATATGTTGGAATCAAGGAATCCATTGAAGAAGTTCCAAAAGATGCAGTTCCATAGATGGAGGAAAAAGAAGCAAAGGAAAAAGATCAAATCACTCAACTTCACCAAAGAATGCCAAAAGCTTTTGAGATCCTAAAACAAAAACTGGTTTATGCCCCCATCATAGTAGCACCGGACTGGATCCTTCCATTTGAAGTAATGTGTGATGTTAGTGATTTTTCTGTAGGAGTAGTTTTGGGACAATGCAAAGTAAAGATTTCCCACACCACTTACTACTCCAGCAGAACTCTGAATGAAGCTCAACTCAACAACACAACACTGAAAAGGAGTGGCTTGCAATTATGTTCGCTTTTGACAAATTATGCTCTTATCTGCTAGGTCCCAAAGTGGTAGTCTACACAAATCATTCAGCTATCAAATATCTGATCGTGAAGAAAGATGACAAACCCAGATTGATCTGTTGGATGCTTCTACTATAAGAATTTAACGTGAAGATCCGAGACAAGAAAGGAATAGAAAACCATGTGGCAGATCATTTATCGAGGCTCGAGAATGGAGAAACACCTAGCAAAGAATTGACAATCAAAGAAACTTTTCCAGATGAATAGTTATTTGCCATGAAACATCATGATATATCTTGGTATTCCGACTATGTCAACTACATAGTATCCGGAAAATGGCCATTGGAATGGACTACTCAGCAACGAAAGAAGTTCTTCAAAGAAGTTAAGCATTATGTCTGGGATGAGCCGTACCCGTTCAAATGATATGCTGATCAATTATTGAGAAAGTGTGTTCCACAGGAGGAGGTCAACAGTGTTCAACAGCATTATCATTCATCACCAAATGACGGACACTTCAGTGGGAATAAAATTGCAGCCAAAGTCCCACAATCAGGTTTGTTTTGGCCTATTTTTTTTAAAGATTCTTATCTGTTTACTCTTCAATATGACAAGTGCCAGAGAACAGGAAATATTTCGAGGAGAAATGAAAGATCTCTGCAAAATATTCTGAAGGTGGAGATATTCGATGTGTGAGGGATTGATTTCATGGGACCATTTGTTCCATCATTCGGAAACCTGTACATACTGGTTGCAGTCAACTACGTCTCCAAATAGGTTGAAGCAATTGCACTACCATCCAATGATTCAAAAGTGGTGATTAAATTCCTTAAAAAGAATATTTTCACTCGCTTCGGAACACTCCGGGCAATTATCAATGATGGTGGAATATATTTCTGCAACAAATACTTCGATGCACTCTTGTCCAAATATAGAGTTACTCACAAAGTTGCCACTGCCTACCATCCACAGTCAAATGGACAAGTTGAAGTTTCAAATAGGGAGATCAAAAGAATCTTGGAGAGAACCGTTGGATCAACAAGGAATAACTGGTATGAGAAACTGGATGATGTACTATGGGCTTACCGAATAACTTACAAGACATCCATTGGTATGTCCCCATATCAAATGGTGTTTGGGAAAGCATGCCATTTTCTAGTTGAGCTTTTGGGAAAGTGAGCCTTCTGCCAGTTGAGCTTGAACACAAGGTGTACTGGGCACTGAAGAAGTTGAATCTTGATCTATAAGCCACATGAGAGAAACGACTCCTCCAACTCAACGAATTGGAGGAATTTCGCATACAGGCTTATAAGAATGCCAAACTGTACAAAGAAAAGACGAATAAATGACATGATAAAAAGATAGTGCGCAGACAACTAGAGCCAGAGTAGCAGGTGTTGTTATACGATTCATGGTTGAAAATTTTTCCTGGGAAGTTCAAATCCAAGTGGTCAGGTCCATTTGTGATAACTCAGGTGCTACCATACGAAGTTGA